>PNEQ01009179.1:5749-99196 GCA_003012365.1 Medauroidea extradentata | reverse complement strand
ATAGTTCCGAGATGATCCTGAGATCATCTTGTTCCAGTTAGTCCAGGGTTGGTCCTATAGTCCGGACCAAGTGTTACCTTATTCATAAACGCCAAGTAACGCCGGACTAAATATAGTCCGCGTCTATGAATAAGACAAAAATTAGTCCGACGATAATCCCGCACTAGTCCGGGTCAAAAACGACTATGAATAAGCCCCTCTGTCTTCAAAAATGCTCACTTTGCATAACGATTTTGCTGCGAATATATTTTCGTCCCACTTTGTTTCAATTGTCTCACGTGCACGTCGGCAGCTCAGATTCAAGATTACTGACAGCGTGTCTTTGTTCAGACACGTCTCTCATTTGCCTGCACCAATCAGAGTAAGTGAATTGTGCAAACGTCTATGATTTGCCAGTGGAAACCCAAGAAAGTGAAAGTTAAAACATCCAATCACTTACCATGAAGCAGAGCTGCAGATGTACACGTAAATAATTTAAACAAAATGGAGCAAAAATATTTTGTCTACGAAACCATTTCTCTAGATACAGCGTATTCCACACATTGCAAACATACAGACCCTGGGCATCTGATATGGAACTTCAAAGGCAGATTAGATAATAGTTAGTGTATAATTCAATATTTATCTTACCTTGTATACTAACGAAACTAATTTTACTAGAACACTGTGGGGTGCATAAATCGAAATGCAAACAAAGCATATTCGCTACACATCGTCTCCATACCTGAAGATAAAACATAAAACATATATTTGTGAAAAGTTTCCCTTTAGAATATAATAATAGACCTAAATGTGGATTAGCGTACGATATTTCATGCTCAGATTTAGGCAATTAATAACGGTAATAAAAAATGTAACTAAAGTAAAAATACATTATTTTGGGGAGCAAATATTTTTTATAAACACGTGATGGTTGTTTCCTTATTACTTCCTTTGGGACTGTCGTTGACAAAAGCGTGCCGATTTTTCACGTTGCCAAAGTGACAATATTTCTGAAATGTATACTATACTGGATTAATTTGTTTGGACATACGCCATTGCGAAATAAATGACTGTCAAAGGAAACTAAATATTAGTTTTCTTTTGACAGTCATTTATTTCGCAATGGCGTATGTCCAAACAAATAAATCCAGTCATGCACTCCCATTGCACAGTTCTTTCAAAGATCATGTATAATATACTTGACGTATAGTGAATTCTTCTCGTATAATTCCTATCAGGCATTTATTTCAAAGGTTTAAATTTAAATTGTAATAATTAAATGTCGCAAATTAGGCAAATAACTGAAAAATAATAAACAAAAGAGGGAAATTGTGTTGTTTATATAATTTAGTTTCTGGTTTATTGAGTAGCAATAGACAATGTCCATCTAAATCTTGCACGTAATTCCAGAACTTCTCTGCCGATTAAGTAAAAAAGAACTATCAGACAATATGCAACGGTAAGAATATAAATCTGAATAACGTCACGTAAACAAACTGGTTCATCTTCCAATTTTACAAAACAAATCGCTCCAGTCTTCTGGCCTCTAAATAATGTATTTCATTTTACTTGACACGGGTGTATGCACAATTACAATACCTTCTACTTCCACGTAAATTTTTGCTAGCGCTTCTAGTTTCTGCTGCTTTCGCGTGTTCTCATTAAGGACAATCGAAACTAAACGATGTCATTTCCTCGGTCGTTATATCATAATTGCAGCCCAAGAGACAAGAGAACCTTGGCACAAGGAGAGGGGATGATCAGCAGGTGCGCCTGGTCGTTAGGCAGCACGGCAACCCGCTGTGTTCAACGTGTGGCATGAATTTTAAAAGAAGAGGGGCTTCATTGAATTTAAGAGAAATGCAAGAATAAATACGGTTCTTGGCGCTTTTTTAAACGGGCTACAAGACTGATTTACCGTTAATCAAGACATCTCGGAAGCCCTGTTTGATTTCTACTTCTTATACCTTTTCACTACGCATAAAACGAGTACTGCCGTCGGAAAATAAGTTTTTCGTAATACAAAAATGTACAAGAATTATAATACCTTATAAAAATACTGGCGCAATATATGAATATTATGGTACACTACAGTAATGCTACCGCATAACCAATTTTCTGAAATTGAATTTAAAATATTAATACCAGACATCAAAATTGTTACTATTTCGTCAAAATATAACTTAAATCCAATCAGTCTTAGGAAAGCGTAAAGAGATTTTGGTAAGTATGGAGCAGCGCTGTTATGAATGGGTGGGGAAACGGGATATCCCCGAGAAAACCCGCCGACCAACGGCACGATTCCCACATGCGAAAATCCAGGGACCGACCCCGTCGGGAATCGAGCCCGGATCGTATTGGTCTCAGCCCTCGACCACTATGGTTCTAATAAAACTTAGAAACTAATGTTTTACTAGAGTATTATAATTCTGTGGAGAATACCAGAGTTATTTTGCAACTGTTCCATGTTGGCAAATTAAGAATATAAACACACTACTGTCACAAAATACGTAACATACAGGCAGTTAAAACATTTTAGTTAGCTGTTAAAAGATAATAACGCATATATGCAATATGGTTAAGACATATTTTAAGCCATAAAGTGAAAGTGAATTTGATGCCAAGTCATGTTTTACAAAAGTATTGTACTTTTACAATCTTTTAAAACTTCATCTCCAAATACCAACACTAAAAACTGTAAAATGTATTAGAAATAGGCTGTAAATGCACAAAAATTGTTAATAAATGTAGCTACATGTTGCTGTGTTTGAATATTTATGACAAATTCATTTTAAAATTCACAGTAATTATTTGCACTGTAATAAAAAAAATTGTGAAATTATAGAACACTTCATAGTGTACGTAGAAAAGTACTTCTTTGTCCCGAATAACAGTTGAAGACACTCACTTTTACTTCCTATACCTCCAATTCTTATTTTATATCAATATCAGACATATTTCAGAACTTCTTTCGAAAAAAAAATTATTCTGTATTGAAAATGTTAGAAAAGTTACTGCGTTAAAATATTTCAGTAAAAGGACAAATATTAATTGTTTTGTAATTAACTTATAAATACATGGTATTGATGTGCTTGTGCATAGCAAATCATGTCTTGAAGGAGTATTCACTTAACGACTTCACTTTGCCTGCATGAACAGTACATGAAAACCAAGTCATTTAATTTTAAAGTGTTTTTAACCTATTTCGCGAAGGAAAAAGTCAGCATATGCCAAGGCCTTCCTGTCTGGGTCTGTGTGTATATGTTTGCGTGCTTGTCTGTGTGTACCCACGGTCCTCTAAATACTTTTGAACCCGTCGACCGAAATTTATAAATTTTCAGGTGGCTTTAAAAAATATTTTTTTTGATTACACGAGTAATCTGCGGAACGATTTTTCATAATTTTAATCAAACTCGGCACACATATAGTACATATTAAGTTGACATGACTTTTGTATATTTTTTTTTTCACGCCCATGTTCAAATTATCACAATGGTGGTCATTTGAACATTTTATTTCGAACACACAAAATAACTGAGGAACTATTCCACAGAATATCATAAAACTCAGTGAACGTATAATACTTGGTAAGGTGTCTTGACGTTCATTTAGTTGTGTTCATGCCGTATTCAGTTTTCAACCATGGTGGCCAAGGACTTTATTGATCACGCGAGAAATCCGAGGAACAATATTTCATAAATGTTTGAACACGCTTAAAACTAAGTATGGTAACTTGACCAGAATGTTATTTGTTCATGCCGAGCAGTGACGTATAGTGGTCATATTCCAAGGCATGCAATATAAGCTACAACAATACACTTTGAGCACGTGCACTCAATGTGCCTACCTGTCATATCCAATAAACATGTGTTGTGTACACTGCTATGTTTTATTGGAGAATACGTTCCTTGTTTCTTGTACGCTACTGCACTGAGAAAAAGGATTTGTTGAGTTAACCAAACATTTGTTTATATATATATATATATATATATATATATATATATATATATATATATATATATATATATATATATATATATATATATATATATATATATATATATATATGCAACCAACGATGTAGTCTTGATTCAAACAAATCTTAAGTTGAACGCCAGATTTAGCTAAATCAAAAATGTTGAATTATTGTTTCAACATCTGGTTTAGTCATTTAAGCTAAATGAGATTATGAAATAACAAGACTGCTTTGTTGATTTAACAAAAAATGGCTGTCAACTAAATATTTGTTTAAAACAACACTTCACCGTTGGTTGCACATATATAAACAAATGTTTGGTTGAATCAACCAATTTTTTCTCTCAGTGTGGAAGAATAGTGTACCTGCTCCTACACGTACAATGGTCCCACAGACAATTCAGTGTTGAGTATAGTCACTGCTTAGCACCGTATGCCTTGGAACACGACCACGATACGCCACTGATGCTGAGTTTAATAAAGGAAGTCCTCAAATTTCAATGAATTCATGACGTGAATACATAATACTTAATAAATGAATTTCTATATTTATTGAACCTATTGTTACCAAATGTAGCATTTACACACTTTGTTATTCCAACTTAGATGTTACTAGTTTTTATTGTTTATTGTTGTAGGTCCGCCATATTAAAAGAAAGCACCACATGAATATGTTGAGATATAATTTCGTAATTATTTAAATACGTAACTAATTTTAAAGTTAAGCTGCGACCACACTGAAGAAAGCAGGCTCATTAGTTATTTTGGTAACTTTTACTTTCACTGAGATAGCTGATTGTTGGCTATACGGTTCTGAGGCACGATCTCGCAATTGTAGGATGCTTCCATTGAAACTATAAGATCAGAATTTTATCAACTTGGCGCAACTCTGTGGAGTTTGTTTGTCCATTAAAGTGTTGGATAACGGAGCTCAAGATATATTGCAAAAGTTATACAATATATTAGTTTTAGTTATTAATGTTTTGGCTTTCTTTTATAAGAGACAAGAAAAATCAATCAATAAAATAGCAAACAGCGATTCTTTTACAGTTTATAAAACTCTATACTCAATAACTCTTACAACCAACAAATACTGAAAAATAAAAATATCGAAATTAAAAATAATATTTAATTTACTAAACACACAATTCAGAACTGTATACCATAAGAAAATACTGAAAGCAAATGGTTCTACATTTTAATATATTGGAGTGATTGAAAATATTTTTGTGCATTTTTAAATATGCATTTTTTATGATTTGTTTTCATTGAATTTAACCCTAATGTAAATGAAAGTAGTTTCAAATTACTATATTCGAATCTACAGGTTGTATTAATTTCAATGCATTTTGATATCCACTAATTAATACGTTTGTTGACGAAACCAACCTCATCGAATCGTGTCGAGAAAAACATCGTTTTTTTGTCGTGCGCCATGAGAATTACATTTTTCAAACCCGTATTTTCATGTTTGCTACTTATTGACGGAAAATCATGTCATAAAAATGTTTTATTAGACTGGTGTAACTTTATAGTAGGTTATTAATAGAAAAAGAAATCACTTAGTGTAAAAATGGAAGATAGCTAGGGCTTAACTGTCATCTTTGCTTTAAACATGGCTCCCTAGGCTGTTTTTGTGTGTGAGGCACAAAATCAAAATGGCGCCGCTAACTGGCGTGTGTAATGTAATGTATCCTCTACGCGCAAGTCACTCAACTGGCGCCACTGAAAAAAATACGTATTAGTCACTGCAAAATATTTTGTTAAAATGGACCCTACCAAATTTTTTTGTAGTAACCACAAAAAAAAATTTGCTGTTCCCAGTAAAGTTTTGCAGTGACTACAAAAAAATTTTGTAACCACTACAAAAAAATTTTGTAAGGTCCGTTTTAACAAAATATTTTGCACTGACTAATAAGTATTTTTTTTTTCATTGGTGCAGTGGTTTACTCATGAAGGTAGGAGCATACAGGAGATGGCATGTTGGGACTTCCTTGAAGTCGACGTATATATGCCAGTTTTGCGCGAACAATTTGTTATTGTTGGCCAACACACAGCAACGAGTAGATCGAGTAAAGTTTTCGTAAGCGCGTCGTATGGTATTGATACTGTAGATTGAACAGATTTGAATGAAAACTGTTAAGTACGTTGAATTCGGGTGTAAAGAGAGAACAGGTACGTGAAACACATCTGCTGTTTCATGAGTAAAAAGGTAATGTTTTATACTTGCATAGTGTAAATGATGTGGTTAAACAATTGTTTACGTAGATAAACCTAGTGAACTAACCATATATTGTTTATTTACGCATATGTACGTCACTGACGATGTGCAACTGCTTGCTGATATCAATAAAACAAACAAATGTGTACACAAAATGTTAAATAAATAGCAGAAACTAGCATAAATGTTAGTATAACAATGGCGTCCAGGCACAAACAGTTAGTGGCGATGTCGGTACTTACAGAAATGTGTTTCAAAATGCAAGCATATATATGTGAGATTTAATATTATTTCGAAATTTTGTTCCCCAAACAACGTAGACTGGGATCAACACGACACATCTGCTATTCGATAAATCACTTTAACTCGATTGCTCTTCAAACTTGGAGTAAAATACATTGGCTCTTATGGCGGAAACAATGTTGTGGTCTACAGTGACCACGTGTATAAACGTTCAAGCAACAAGGGCACAAATGCTTCAAGTGCTTGCCTGCGCAGTATACGGCATGTCCACCCCCTGGGTTGACTAGTATTCTCATACCTATGGAACTATAAGTGGTTACCATACAATGAGAGAAAAAATTGGTTGATTCAAACAAATATTTGTTTATCTATGTGCAACCAACGATGTAGTGTTGTTTTAAACAAGTATTTAGTTGACAACCATTTTTTGTTAGATCATCAAAACAGTCTTGTTATTTAATAATCTCATTTAGTTAAAATAACTAAACAAGATGTTGAAACAATAATTCAACATTGTTAATTTAACAAAATCTGGCATTCTACTTAATATTTGTTTGAATCAACACTACATCGTTGGTTGCACACCACGGTCGTAGAAGAACAGGTCTGGACACTCGCCTGGATATTTGACCCCCTTGTTGTTTGGCTGTAGTTCACCAAGTTACCGAGAATATTGTGTTTTATTGGCGCTGATGTTACGGCGGTCGGACTAAACTCCGCCCACTTCCTTTCCGCTAAGATAAACAGTTTATCAAAACGTATTTTTTATTAATTTATGAAATACTTTCTTCGCTCACAAATATAAGAAAAGGCTCCAGCAATCTTTATTTACTTTATAAATTTAACAATGGAAAAAAGTGGACGGAGTTTGAGTCCGACCGCACAGAAAACAGCGCCAAAAAGTACGACATTCTCGGTAACTTGACGAACTACAGCTAAACAACAAGGGGGTCAAGCAAAATACATTGTTAGATAGGCGAGTGTCCATATCTGTACTTCTACGACCGTGTTGCACACATACAACAAATCCTTTTTCTCAGTGTATTATACTATCTATGGATAGGACGATTCAAAGTCCAGCGCATACTTATATTTTTTTTAGTTATTCGAATACTGTTTGTATTTTCACATATATCTACGATAAACCTACCCTTCTCCATGATGCTAAGACACCGAACTAAGGTTAATTCTACTACAGGTTAGAAAGATCAATGTTATAAGTTTGGCACAGGGAAAATTTCTGCCACTTGAGCGCTGGTATCGCTAATGCACCAAACTGACTAATCACAGAGCTTTCCTGTATTTTAAGTTTCATTAAGTTGAGAATTTAAAATGCGGAATTGGTTTTTTTTTCTCTTGAAAATTAAATTAAATGACAAATATAATTTCCAAGTTCATTTAAATTTAATTTTAATACGGTTTCGTATTTATCTGGTCTCTTAGCGATTGAAGCGAAACTAGTGGCAGAAATTTTCCCTGTGCCAAGCTCTCCCAGAAGAAAACGTATTTTCTTTCTAACCTTATAGTACAATTATCCTTAACTGAACTTCTAACATAAATTTTTTAAACATTTAAATTGTGATCTTAAATGTAATACATAGGTCACTTATTGTCGAAACTACACATGCTTGCTCTCTGTTGGTAAGCTAGTGAACTATGTGTAAAGATCCTTCCCAACTATGTAAAACCCGCAAAGTGGTTTATCACGATATTACGGTATATCACGATACATGGCCAGTTTGCCCTACAACAGTCTGGGAAAGTCGTTTTTAGGTATTTTGAGCAGTAAAAAAAAACCGTGTTTTTAAGATGCGTATTGGATTTTTAAACTGATAGTGTCATAGTCGGAATTATGTGTTCATGTCCTAGATATACAAATGTATTGCACCTTAAAACTGTTACGTCACAAAAAGAATAATCGCAACTCGCTGTAACAAATTTCAAGCCCAGGTAGGGAGCCACCTTAAGCTCTGGTTTGGACATCCCTATATTCAGGTTAAAAATAATTCGAAATAAATGGACGCGGCTCGTACTAAAACGTCCAACAGCACATCTGTGAGAAGAGCCACTACATTTCTGAGTACAAGTTACTGCTGCAGTAGCGAGGGGCTCGTCCTTTGAACTACGAACACAGAACAAGAACTAAAGAGAAAACATTCGTCATTCTCTACTCCTCTGAAATACTTACCACGAAAACAAATCTGTTTCTTTCAAACCGTTTGGAATTATTATCTCCCTAAGGGAAATGTTGCTAAATGATTACAAATTACTCATGAAGAATATATGTTAAGGTCGCAATCTAACCGCAATTTTCATCATCAATATTTTATTTTTTATTTGTACTACATATTTTTTTCTTATTTTAGACACAAAATGTGACTAAATTTGGCTCTTATTAAATTTTTTTATCTCTCATAGTTTTCGCGTAATGGCTTGTTAAAGTCATATTTTGCATGTTTCCGTTTTAACGACCACAATAAAACCAACTAATATACCAAACTGAAAAAAATTACAGTGGATAAAGACATTGCAGGCTACAATGGCATGCTCATAAAATTAAAGAATACACATTGTTTGTATTTTTAAAAAAAATTATTGAATTTTTTAAATTTTAATTTTCAGTTTCAACATTTTTTTTAAATTCAAATAATTGTTATTCTTTAATTTTATGAGCATGTCATTGTAGCCTGCAATGTCTTTATCCTCTGTGATTTTTTTCAGTTTGGTATATCAGTTGGTTTTAGTGTGGTCGTTAAAACGGTAACATGCAAAATATGACTTTAATAAGCTATTACGCGAAAACTATGAGAGATAAAAAAATTTAATAAGAGCCAAATTTAGTCACATTTTGTGTCTAAAATAAGAAAAAAATCTGTGGTACAAATAAAAAATAAAATAATGATGATGAAAATTGCGGTAGACCGCGCCCTTAAGGGGTCTCCCTAGATAGGCTGCGTTTATATGTGTGAGGCAGGACTGTAAGGTTGCCGTTAACGGACGTATATAATGTATTATCGCCTCTCTGTGCAAGTTACTCAGCTACCGTGCAGTGCTTTACTAGTATCATTTTCTCTATGGGACTTGGGGCTATATAGTGGCCGAATGATCAGACCATTCGGCTCCCACCAAGGTGTTCCGGGTTCAATTCTCGGCGGGGTCGGTCCCCGGATTTTCGCATGTGGGAATCGTGCCGGATGATGCCATTGGTCTCCGGGTTTTCTCGGCGATCTCCCGTTTCCCGCGCCTTTTCATTCCGACGCTGCTTCATATTCACCCCCCTCCCCCCCAGCGCTAAAGACCTCGATGTTAAGCGCTGACAAAAATTTCTCACTCACTCACTCTACGGGACTTTAAGCTGTGTCCACATTACTTTATTTCTGGGCATCGTAGTTCAAAGTCTGACGCTATGTTTCTATAGTTGTGTTTTTCGAGTCCGGTTATTATTTTTCCATTTACAGCAGTGGAAAAGCCGTTTCTTGCGTATTTTGTGACAGCAGTGCGTTTATATTCTTAATTTGCCAACATGGAACAGTTGCAAAATAAGTCTGGCATTCGCCACAGAATTATAATACTCTAGTAAAACATTAGTTTATAAGTTTTATTACGGCCATAGTGGTTGAGGGCTCAGACCTCTCGCCTCCCACCAGTACAATCTCGGCTCAGGAATCCGAGTGTGTCAGTTGGACAACAGGACGCTTATTTTTAGGAGAAAATTAAGTCCTTCCCCTAAATATCACTGTCCAATAATATTTAAAAATTACGTAATATTAGCGTAACAAACATCCTCTATACTACGGTGGCGCTATCTAAAATAAACAGTTCTGCCAACCGCATAAAAACATAATTTTATGAAAGTCCTCGGCGAGAGACGGCCCACGTGACTTTCAAAACCCAATCACGATGTAACTAACGTCACAGCTGACGTAGGAAGAAACACAGCTGGCATCCTTCGTCTTACTTGAACGTGTGTCGTGGCAGCAGACAGCTGCGGGTCGGAGTAAAACTTCGGTTAAATTGCCAAATGCAATTTTAGGCAATTTGAGCAGCTTAGCCATAGTTGAGGGGTCACACTTTATATTCATTCGTGCGTGCGTGAAACAGCAACAGCGCAAGAAAGTTCGTCGACGTCTTCGACTAAGGTAAGCGAAATGGCACGTCCATTTAACCAAGGTCGGGTAGGTAGCAATGTTCGAAACAAAAGACGTGATCGTCTCAACAAAACTATTTCACATGTTTCCATAGTGCCACAATTTCTTGCTTTGAGAAAATTAGCTATTTTAAATATAACTGCCTGACAGATGTTTGATATCTGCTCTCGTTTCAGCAGAAAAATGTAATTATCGCAAAAACTGTATAAACTAAGGGCTTGTTCCCGAGTTTTTTTCAGACTGGTGACAAAAACTCAAATATTTTTTAACCAAAAGTTTTGAAAAAATCTGAGTCAATGTGCAATCACACGATGCACAATACTGTGGACGCGTTTTTTTAAAATAGTGTACCATTCGCCAGCAAAAAAATAATTTCCTTCATTTTTGCGTATTTTCACGACGAAAAATGTGATACTTTGGGTAATGAAATCTAAAAAACCGTTCAGTATAATTCTACAGAGAAATTCAGCTACAAATTATAACATTTAAGTGTCAAAACTGTGCAGCGAAATTTTGATATGAGTATTAGGTAGCAATAAAATAATATTTTCGAAATCACTGCAAAACTCCGTAACAAGGCCTTAAATATAAGAGATTACGGCGTCAGAGACTGTTCTTCGGAAATACGTTACTCGAGGAAAATATTTGCTCAGGAAGGAACTATTGCCTAAGGTTGTTATTTTCTTCCTTTTTTTAAGTGGCTTCTATAAATCTACAATTTCAAACAGATGTTTTAGCGCTGAATTATTTATCAGCCTCGTAGGCACGAGCTGGCAAGAAAGCTGCGTAATGAAATGGCGCGGTGCAGATGAAGACATGTTACGGCGGCCAACCACACGCCCTTCTAACCGAGCCCTAACCTTTAACCTTATCTTGCCTGCATAATTTGGGCGCCGACGCGGGCAGAAGGGCTTCGGCGGCGGATTAGATTTCCCAGATAATCACGTCTGACGATGCCTCCATCTTCATATTCCCATTTTTAAATCTGCTCTAGGGACGGGGACTCTTGAGTCGGTCTCCGCGAGTAGTGCAGGTATCGGCAGCACAACGTCGTGAAGGTAATTACATTTCTATAGTCATTAACGCCCGTAAATTTTTAACTTCGGTGTTAACTCCTCTACTGCTCGACAAACCTAAGTGTGTCCTCGGAAAATATGTGAACTGCAGCCGTCCCCCTCTCTGACATGTCCCACCCTCCTTCTCTCCTTCGTCAGCTACACCCTCCCAGCCAATAGCGAGCAAGTAACATGGCCGTCACGACATGCTCTGCGTACAGTCTCGTCAGCTGAAAAGTGACAACCAGTGTGTAGTTAGTTGTCCAGGTCGTGTCGTTTCTACAAGGTATATCAATGCACAGGCCTATTAGACCTAGTACAGATGGTCGCTTACAATATGAACGGAGTGTACAGGGAGTGCTCCAAGAAATTCCCCTCCTCTGCTTTCACACGGCGGCCTCGAAACACTAGCGCTCTTACCTCCCCTACCCGGGGCTACACTTAAGTTTGTCAAGCAGTACATATTTAACTATGCAAGACCTGAGAAAATATTAAGTTCAGGGCGCCGCCCACCACACTTTTCAAATACGTTCTAATGTACGGGGAGATACTTTTTTATACGAAACTATTCCACATGTGCCCGAGTGCCAATGTACCAAAATAAAACACACTTCGGATGAGGGCGGAATGAAATTGTAAAGACACCATTCTCATTAAGAACATTGATTATTAGACCTCCAATACAGCTAAAACAGTTTTTTTCAGGCTGCTGTACTTCGAAATGTACTAACCGGATGCATGCGAAACTTAGATAGAAACGAGCACTGAAGTTTCCTACAGACTTTCCACCAATAAAATTATATGGTCACTGTCTAGAGTCCCGTATAAAAATGTTTCGGCGGGAATCTTGTACGCTACTCTTGGCTCGTTACAGCGATGTGTCATTTGATGCGCGCTTCAAGGTCGCCCTTATAATTCCGTTACTTCTGGCCCTCTAACGCTCAGGCGGCCGGCGTCCTGAACCAGTGAGGTGGATCATCACCAAGCAACGTGGAGCGGTGGTGGATTACCTGCCTCACATTCAGGAAGACACGAATTCAATTCTTGACTCCGACCAACCTGAGTTACATTTTCCGAGGTTTCCGAAATAGTTCCGCGTGACTGCTGGAATGGTTCCTGAAATCGACCCTGGCAGAAACCTCATCCCTTCCCTCCCATGTACCTCTATAATGTTCTAAAGCTGTCCGAGGACATCATAACACTCGCAATGACAATGTAAATAATAATAATATATACGTGTGTGTGTGTGTGTCTATATATATATATATATATATATATATATATATATATATATATATATATATATATATATATATATATATATAAATCGATGTATGTATGATCCCTACGGACTCCAAAACGGCTGGAGCGATTTTGTTGAAATTATCAGGCAATCTTCAGATTAGCCCAGCGGGTGATTCTGTGAAGTTTGGTAGCGATCAGACTAACTTTCTTTCTTTCTTTTTTTTTCTTTTTGCCAATTTCGTGTCATATTTTCATTAATAATAATATTGATAAATAAATTAAGTAGGATCGAGACTTGGAAGTGTGCGGCATGTCAATGTGTAGACGTCAATTCTCGGGGGGGGGGGGCGGTGGTCGAGGGGTCAGACCTCTCGCCTCCCACCAGATCCTGGTTCGATTCCCAGTGGAGTCGGTCCCCGGATTTTCGCATGTGGGAATCGTCCCGGACGATGCCGCTGGTCGGCGGAATTTCTCGGGGATCTCCCGTTTCGCCCCGCCCATTTATTCCGGCGTTGCTCCATACTCACATCATATCACCCCTCACCTGCGCTGAAGACCTCAATGTTAAGCGCTGACCAAAATCTCTTCGCTCATTCATTCAATTCTCGGCTAGAGATAATTAGTGCTCCCCGGGTATCCAGTATAATAAAATTTCACTGTACCTTTATGAAAATATAATAATGAAAAGTACGTCTGAAAGATGAATAATTGATTAGGAAGAGGGTTAAATACCTACACAATCAATTAGTAATGAGGTCGTTATTCCATCATCCCTTTTCGCTCGTTTATAAATGTTCTTCCACAGCAAAATATTTGGTATTAAAATATGAACTCATAAAATGTTAACAATATTTAAATTACGAATGTTTTAAATCTTTTATGGAGAAAGAGTGGCCACAAAAAATTTAATTTGCCCGGAGGCACAGGTTTTAGCATATTTGTATAGACCTTTTGGCCGTCCGACAGTTTCCTTGCTAATTATGCTACGTGGCAATTAACCGTAGCTGACTACACTCCCGGGACGAATATTTGCATTTTCCCTAGACTCGACATGATACCTCTTCAACATCCTCCTCTCCATGAACTAATGCGTTGGATTAACTGTGTAATTTCAATATAAAAATAACGAAACATACGTTTCATTACATTCGTTACGTACCACAACTATACACATAACGTTTCTCGGTTAACGTGTTTCGAGGCGTTAATATAAATATTTAACAGTCGAAAGCAAGATTTCATTTCGAGAGGTTTTGAGTAAAATAATGAAATAATAATGAAACTGAACTCTGATGATCTTCCCACACAGTTCTAAATAATAATAAATACAATTAAAACTCAATTAGTATTTGTCTGACTGCAATGCAAGAGGCAAGTTAACAACGCTAGGTAGCTATCATGCAGTGAGGTTGAAGAACTCCATGATGTGTATTTTTGCTACTGGTAGGCTAAAATGTGACGGAATAATCTATCATATCGTGAGAATTTTTAATGGTGTTAGAGATGATTTAATTTTCAGTGTACTAAAAATTGCACCGTTTCGAGAATTACGTAAACTGTGTGCCCTAATGAAATACAATTATTTTGAAATCTTTCCTCAACGCAAAATACACACACTAGAAAAAATTGTTTAATCACTAAGAGTGCTGGTAAAATAGTTATTCGGATTTCTTAGTAGAAGTCCTGCCACTTCATTTTCTCAGAAGACCTCCCCGTAATTTGTAATTTCTTTGAGTTTACGTTTTTGCGGTTGTTTTTATTGTCGCACATCAGAGAATATTTTGCCAATAAAACTTAAGCAACGGCGAATGTCCAAATTCCTATTTCAGCATAGTTACAAATATTTCACAGTTGCAGTTTTAACTGACCGTGAACGACACACAGACTGATTACACACGAAAATAAAATCTTCGCTAATAGATACGGGGCGGGGTGGGGGTAATATTATTTAACTGCTCATGAGTTGAAATATAAACAGCAGTTTGGTTTAAATATTCAGATGAAAATTATTATTTTTTACCCGGAGGGAGTTATAGTTGTTTAGGTCGTTCCTCCTGTCTACAATAAACCTTTAGCGTCTCTTTATTTTTCAACATTTCTTTGTTGAACACCTCATTCTCTCTCTGGCTTCACGCCCAAAATCTCTGTGAACTGTATCAAAATAATGACTGTTTCCTCCATGAGCCACATTGCAAGGCGCGATGAAAAAAAAAAAAAAAAAAAAAAAAAAAAAAACATTCAAGAACCACGAAACACTTGAACTCAGCACTTAATAATACAACAGGTGGAAATTCATGCAACAATCGGAAGGAGTTGCGGCTGAAAATACTTATATCATCCATGCGTGTAAAGCAGTGTCAAGCTGCAAGTTATTTCCAAATCAATTATTGCAGGGAAATCCTGAATTTCGTTTACATCCTCCCTCGCACTGTTACAGCTTCACAGCATAGTTCTCCTGAATGTAAATGAATACATACACACATGCATATGAAGTGTACGTTTTTTGTATATATGTACAGTACAGTGCAAACGGAAGTAATTTGTGGTTAGTGGTACAACTGGCTCTTTTAACTACCTTTTTTTCGATTTAACTGTTCATAGAGTACATTAAAATTATAACTGTTTGGTTTTTTACTATTTAGTTTTTAATGTGTGAAGAGCGTTGAAACATCAAATTCTACCTTGGGGTCATGTTGAAACATACCGTACGACCAATCACTGTAATTACTAAATTACCAATGAAATATCACGTATGTAGCTCTCGTAACGCTGCAGTGTTCCATTGTTACACTTTGACCTCGCCGGGAATCCAACAAGGATAGCCTTGGTGGGAGGCGAGCGCTCTAGCCGCTCAGCCGACTGTAGCCTCCGGGAAATGTGTGCAGTCGTCAAAGTGTTAAAATTTTTTTCAACATTCTTGTGCCTAGCATGTATTCTTCTACTACGAGCACAAGTGACGGCGCTATATGGGTGACCTTGAAGTGCGATCAAATGCCTCATCACCGCAACGAGACAATCGCTGAAGTGGGAAGCAGGATACCCGTCGATGTATTGTTACTATGAGTAGAGACCTGAAAAACTCGCGTTTTCTTTTGTGTAAAAGCTAGAATTCCAACAAATGTGTGTTTGTGTCACTTTCCCTTGACTTCTTTGACACATCCTGGAAGCCTCTGAGCCAATAATATAAATATACCTAACACAGACCTGTATCACTTTAACAGCTAGCAGCTAATGTAGAGACATGAACTTTTCGCGAAAAGAATTTTGCCCCACTTTGTTCCAGTGCCTTATGTGCACGTCTGCAGTTCTGCTTCACATATATTGGCAGCGTGCCTTTGAACTGTGACGTTTCTCATTTGACTGTACCAATCACAATAAGGTTACTGTAACACCAAACGTCTGTGATTTGCGTGTAAAACCCCACGACACACGAATGTCAAAACATCCAATCTCTGACCGTGAATCAAGTCTGCAGACGTGCACACAAGTCACTGACACAAAGTGAGGCAAATTTCTTTTCGCGAAAAGTTCATGTCTCTACTAATGAGCATCTGCTGTCTGACTCAGTTCACAAACATTCTTGCAGACTAGCGTACAGGTCAGTGAACACCCGAATTTTTCCTAACTATGGGACTTCAAGCGGTCGCCATGTCAATATCTAAGTGGAAATTCTGTAGCAAAGTTCAGTGTACATTTGTTTCACGTACATCAGGAAGTTAATTTAGGAAAACGGCAGTCTGAAAAAAAAAAAACAGATTTTGACTATGTTGGAGAGCTTAGAAGTAGTGTTTTTAAAACGCACGGTGTCTTAACAATGATATTCTGTGCTTTACCGAAGTGTGGTTTATTTTCGTACATTGGCTCAATCGACATATGTGGAATAGTTTCTTGAATATCGTATTTTCCCGCGCGTTTTAATACATTTGAAGCGCTTGGTATACGGCCCCCTTAAGAGTGCATTGTATATAATTCAATGCTAAAAGCTACAGTTCAGAATTGTTCGAAGCCAATTTGCAAAAAAAAATAAAAAATCCAGCCGTCCCAGACAATAGTATTTGCCAACTTTCTGAGAAAATTTTTTTCTGGCTTAACGTATATCTGAAGAACAATCTCTGACGTCGTAATTTCGTACATTTAATTGCGGTGCAAGAGATCACGCTTAACAAGCTTCGGCTAAAGCTGGATTGGATTCATGTATCTGTCAAATCGGGTATGTGATGCCCTCACGCCTTTCGCTATTTATTTAAGCTTTCTCCTGTATTTTCAACACTTGATATTTTATTTCCGTGTTTACAGGCTTGACTACAGTAACAGCAGAGTAAAATATTATATTTCAGAATAATCAGTATAACATGACATAACGTATTGACAGTCCTGGACATTGAACTCCTCAGAACCTTTGAGCCTCAAGAGTGTGTGCGAGATAAATAAACGTTACAAACACAATTGTAAACATGTAAGTTTTTGAAAGATATTGTGGAAAACTACAAAACAGCAATCCTAGATAATTACATAAGCCATCTTTATAAGCAAACATTTACCCAGAATGATGCATTTGTTAAGAGTGATCTCTTCCGCTGCAATTAAATGTACGAGATTTCGGCGGGATAGAACTTTCCTCAGATAGTCTATACGTTACTCGAGAAAAAAAATTTGCTCAGAAATTTGGCAAAATCTGTTGGTTAAGTTTGCTGACTTTTATATTTTTGCAAATTGGCTTCGAGAAACCTACAATTTTAAAGAAGTTTGCAGGCTTTCGCGGCCAAGAAATTAATGTCTACAGTTGTAAACTTATGCATCACCCCTCCCCGGGGGCAAGTGCTATTTGTTGTACCCCCTGCTGACGCCCATGCATGGTACAAAAAAATATATGTATAAATTTATTTATATGTGTGTATGTTCTGAGGTGTTTAAAGCTGCTAATAAGAAATTAAAATCTGCCTATCAATAACAAACAACCTTTTGCATCATACTTCTGTATTTCTTTAAGAGCGAAGTAGGAAATTACGAAACTTTGGTTAAATAAAAAGACATATCATTACATATAGTTTTTTTTTATTATTTCCTTGTTCTTCCCCTTTTTTGGACTAAATCCTGGTAGCGCCCGTGGTACAATGCCGTCTTAAACGTAAGGTAGGGTATAAATAAAAACAAATAAATCCAAAATGGCGCGGAACAGTTCTCCCGTAACACCAGTTTTTTTTTTCTCCAGCAGAGGCCGGCGTCATTTGTAAAGGCTTTACGCGGTGCACATCTCGATCTGGGCGTCACTTTCAGCGGCCCGCAGAAATAAAAGGCGGCTATGAATTTTACGGTCGTGCACGGAGGAGAATAAAAACGGGGGAGCCGTATCGCGTTAGCAGAGCAAACGCCCAGTGTTTGTTAGGGATCGCGTTCGCTAGGCAGGTTTACGACTTGGGCCCGTTGTTCGGGGCGAGGCCGCCACCTGGTGCTCAGCGCTTGTCAGCTGGACAGCAGCCACAGCCTGGACCGCAGAAACAAGCGAGTATTTAAAAACTATCAGCCTACTGTCACCGGCACACATCTAGGCGTGCGAGTCCCCGCCTACTCCCAGGGTTGCAGCTCGTCACGGACAGGTCTGTACCTGAGCGACAATAGAACGGCCCGGTTGAATACATACACGCCTAAAAACATTCCGTAGTGGGGCTTGGATAACAGCAGTAGCTGTCGTTTTTGAAACAGCTGATATCACGGCCAGAGCTGCGCGCGCATCTCTCCCCTCCACCCCCCTCCTTTGCGGCTCCACGTTTTAACACGCCCGGACACGCACAAACATCTGCCGGCTACAGTACAGGGACAGAAATAAAATAACTCAAAGAATACTTATTTAGCGCTTCCCCGAATTACATATAGCCTACTCCTAGCTCGTTAGAGGCCAACAATTCACACAGAAAGCACAATAAACAAAAACTGTGTTCAAATACCGAAGCGTACGAAAGTTAACTTTAAAAATTCTTTCGACTGTCTAGCCAGTCACTATATAGGAGCGAACTGCCATGTAGCTGCCTTGTTTAGAGAATCGTTCACTACACATATTGTAATTTTTCTCTCTTGCATTGTAAGTTGTCCCGTGTGACCTGGGTCTTAATAAGTATTTCCAGGTGTATATTTAAGAGTAAGTCTTATAATATACAAAATAACATTTTAAAAATTTCGAAATCCGACCGATACCGAGCATATCATCGTCCCTAGGGTCCATATAGTCCCCCCCCCCCTTCTTTTTAAACCCACCTTGGCTTCCACCTTGCTAGTGGCCGCACAGGAAACACAAGGAAGTGTAGCAGCTTGGAATCTACCAACATAAAATATATTTTCAAAAAACTACTGGAATACAGAAGTTTCGAAATATCAAATCAGCTGTGGTCAGAAATACTGCACACAATACTCGACACAGAATGTGGCAGACTGACGAACTTGTGATCGAAACTTGACTATTGCACGCTACGAAGTCACTTTCAATAGCTAGAAAATTGTTTAAGTCATCCTCTGCGGCCATAACTCAATTAATATGCTACGAATCATTACGAGTGGTTCGGATTCCGTTACAATATTACGTGCTGTAGTTGAATGTTTTGATTTAAAAACCCTACAACTCAGTTTCTTGCAGGTACGCTAATCACTGTCACACAATATTTTATGAATGGAGAAACAGGTAATAATTATTTCTTGCAAAAACATGAGTAAACACATATTTTTGAAGTTTTACTATTTAATTTGCAAGTGTGCAAAATGAATTTTATTTTGAATAATGTTTTTATTAAGTACATAACAATACCTATAAGAAGAGATGACGGTATATCGCGAAAATGTTTTGTACCAACATACCCTTGAAAACACTGTAGTTTCAGGAAACATTTATAATTGTGTGATGTGCGTCTGACACAACGTAGCTGTCTGCAGACCAATAAGATGTATCAAATATTACAACAGCGGGATTCTATTGGCTCAGTGAAATAAGGCAACAGCTCCACGTACGAGAGAAAGCCGGTAATAATCCAATAAGCTGCACGTGTGTTGAAATCCAGCAAACAGTCAAGTTTTCCCGCGAACAACCATCGTCTCTACCTATAGGTTTTTCGCGAAAAGAATTTTGCCCCAGTTTCTTTGCACGTCTGAGCGTGTCTTTGTGAAGTGGCGTATTTCGTTTCACCGATCCAATTACAATAACGTTCCTGCAACACCACACGTCTGTGATTTGCCTCAAGAATACCAAGTCTCGTGAGAGTTAAAATACCTAATCATTGACCACGAAGGAGAATTGCAGATGTGCACGTAAGTCACCGAATCAAAGTGAGGCAAAATTCTTTTCGAGAAAAACAGGGGTCCCTACCTGTTGGGGTTTACAAATAACCAAATACTCGGGAATTCTACGGATTCAACGACCTGCCGACAGGACCCCACAGTCCTACGTAACCTGTATCCTCCGCAAATTGTTCATTGGCTTCTGGTCCAGTGAGTGGCCAGTTGCACGTCCGGCAAGGTAGCGCGGTAGTCCGTGGGTGTTTTCATACAGGCTTGTTATTACTAGGGACAGTTAGAGACACTGAAAAATAGGGGAAATATTTAACATAGTCTCGAATAAACTGTAGTATCTCAATCGTGACACGTGCAAACAGTTTTCTGGCAAACCACGTACGTTCTGTGTTAAAACTGTACAGTTCTAATTGGGTCTGTTGAAGAGGGACACAATGCTTCATGTAAACAATAGTCAATGTAAGTGCAGAACCTTCAGTGTTATACATAGCATGTTGGAGCCTAGCAAACAATCCACTTTTCCCGCGATTTACCAGTGTTTATAGGGACAGGAAGTTTCCGCGAGAAGACTTTTACATCACTTTGTTTCGGTGCCTTGTGTTCACACCTACTTCGTGGTAAGTGGTTGGTTGTTTTAACTCCCAGCGTCTTGAGGTTCGATCCGCGAAGCACAGACGTGCGGTGTCGCAGTTAACGCTGTTCTGATTGGCACGGTCAAATGAGCAACGCCTTTTCATAAAGACTCGCTGCAAATAGCCACGAAGCAGAGCTACAGATGTGCACGTAAGGCATTGAAAATAATTGGTAGAGAACCGAAAAATTCGCGGGTTCACTAACCTGTAGGCTATCCTCCAAGAACATGTGTGTATTCAAGCAGACATTATCTGCTCACTGGCTGCTCTATACAGAGATATGGGACTGCATTTAGTTGCTTCTGTACTACTGGCTAAGCGACTAAGTGTCAAATAAGTCACGGACCAATTACGAAAGTGGCACGAACTTAGTCGCTGGAATTCTAGTTTGTGCCCAAAAGGAAACGCGAATTTTTCAGGTCCCTACTAATCGGTGTAGAAATATTTTCGCGAAAACTTTTGGTATCTCGTTATCGGTCCATACACTGAAAGAAAAGTATTGTTGTAGGTACCATAATTCTGTTAAAATTGAAACAACAGACCAGTTTAGTTTTCGGTACTATCTGGATTGTTCCTACAACAATTTGGTCTGTACAAGTAACAGTATCCTGTGTGGAAGGAATAAAAGATCAGTTTACTTTAACAGAACACATTATTACTTCTAGAGAACACATTGTTGCAGGAGCAATTTATATTGTACCAACAACCGTACTGGAATATTATCCCTATTTTAACAGAATTATGTTACCTACACTAATACTTTTCTTTCGTGCAGTAATTAAGTAAAAGTTTCATAAGCACTGGTCCAACAGCAAAACTAACGTACATATATGGGAGTCGAAAATGTAACCTCTACTAATATTAATTCGGGAAATTCCGGGTCGTTCAGTTTTTTCACTAAACGTCTTTATAAACTTAGTGTTAAAATATTTTTCCAACAATGCAAATTGATCACGGAAATATTTTTTTTTAATATGTTTACCTGAATTATATAAAACTTGTATCGCATACGTACAGTACAGTTGATATATGTTACATACACACACATATTGTAAGGTACTGCAATGTAATCTATGGTTCGAAAAATACCAAGTTGTGATTCTTAAATCAAAATGAACTACATGCCAGAGCTAACGTCATGCTGTAAGATGTAAGTCCCAATGCCTTTCTAATACTGTAGTTGTTAACAGTAGGGCACATTTTACGAAAAATGTGTCTATATGTGTGTCGTAGGAAAGTCTCCGCCCCAAGCGGCAATTTTTTTTCTAAAATTGCACATTATAGTGAATTTAAAAAAGTGATTTTTCCAAGCAGGCAACATGGTAGGACGTCCGCTATAGTGCTTACTTATTTACCTTCGTTTAAAGTTTTAGCATTTTTGTCAATCTGTAATATTCGCAATCATGCCATTTTAATTTTTATTATAGCAAATAAATTCTCGTTCTTTTCGTATTATCTTCCTAAGTGGCAGTTTTCGTAATGCGCCCGCAAATCCTTTCATCGCTGATTTTCTACTTTACTCAGAAACATCATTTGGGCACTTGTCTTATCTATACACAAGTTTACATCTGATGCAATCATGTGTTGTAAACATAAAGGTCACCTTCAGCGTAAAAAAAAAAATTCTTTGGCAGTTAGTTTTAAAACACTAACTTAAAAAAAATAGTTAATGGATTTTGTCGTCTTTTAAGCTTTCTTGTATATTAAGTGTGCCACTTGAATGAAGACTTAACTCGGTTCGTATTTAACCTAGTTTCAGGACCTTGATGGGAAATGATTGGAGCGGTTAAATATTCATAATTTAATAGAGGAGATTACTGTGCGAAAGGAAGTGAGGTGCAGGAAATCAGCTTTGAGAAAGTTGGAGAGGATCTATTGACGGAGACGGGACGAACACCGCGTCCTGAATATTTAAGCGAACTGTGGAATGTGATTAAACAGCGGGGATGCCTCGTGTATCATTTCCCTCCTTAGCAAGGAAACTGCAAACTGCTGTCTGCTATATAAGTCTGGTTAGACTTAACTGTTGTGTGGCCACACTACATAAACTAGAGCTGAACACACTACGTCAGCACGTTACTGGAAGCCAGTATAGAAATGCCAATCATATACAGGGTGTTCAGAAACTATCGCACAATAAGCACACCACACGAATCCTGGACTAAATTAAAGACGAGGATGTGAGTGAGTGAGAGATTTCACACACCGCTTAACATCGAGGCCTTAAGAGCTGGTGAAGGGTGATATGATGTGAGTATGGAGCAGCGCCGGAATGAAAGGGCGGGGGAAACGGGATATCCCCGAGAAAACCCACAGACCAACGGCATCGTCCGCCACGATTCCCACATGCGAAAATCCAGGGACCGACCCCGCCGGGAATCGAACCCGGATCGCCTTGGTGGGAGGCGAATGGTCGGGAACACCGCGGCCCCGGCGAAAATGTGAATGGCGAAATGTTGTACCACGGAATTTTACGTGCACAATGTGGCAACAGCTCACGGAGAAAATACTCTCTTGCGCTCCACGTCCAGGTATTACGTTACATATGTTACTTCAAGTAAACGTAGGATCATGTTTTACCTTTTCGGGATTTGAACCAGCACCCATAATATGCAGGTGAGAACAGTAGTCTTAGAAAGAAAAGTAAGATATCTGCAGTGCGCAAGAGGGGACTAACTACCGTGCATAAGTTGCCACACTGTGCGTGTAAGACGCCATCACACAACATTTTGCCATTAGCATTTTCGTCTTCAATTTAGTCCATGATTCACGCGGTGAGCTAATAATGCGTTTGTTTCTAGACAGCCTATATAACTACATTCACGATAAAGTGAACACCTTTGAAAGCAATATTTGCGAAGGGTCACACAATTAAGGAGTACAATTTAACACAAACATGAGTTTGTTTGCTCCCAGTAAAGATGGTAGTGAATGTATGAATGCACTTGCGAATTGTAAATTTATGTGAACAGTGTTGAAATTAAAAGAAGCTGAAGTGTTCACTTGACCGCGAATGGACTATATGAAACTTAGGGAGCAGCTGTCATCTTTGTGAGCTAACATTTTGTCGAAGTGAACAATTTCCCTCTAACTGACGCCGAAATGTTGTACAGGTGCGGGCATTACAAGCCGAGTTGAGATTATCGGTTTTATGTATTGTGGTTGTTTAGAAACACATATTTTTAACGTATCACTATCGCGCTCTAGTAAAATATAACATATCGCTTTGATCTCATAAATGCTTTATATCTGACGAATATTAATGATATAAGTAGTCATGTGTTACTTTTAAGCTGTGAATATATTCTCGCCTTTTCGGACTTACCACGTACTGCGGATATGAAACTGACGACTAATATCGAGGGCTTGTTTTCCCCTCCACATTTACTATTACTCACGTTTTTGTATCCTTATATTTCAACCGTTTACAGTAAACATTATTTTTCTATTAAAGCTGTTTTCTATATGTAATAGATAGGGCCACGATTTTGTCGCGAAAAGATTTTTGCCACACTTTGTTTCAGTGACTCACGTGCACATCGGCAGTTCTGTTTCACGGTTATTGGCAGCGTGTCTATGTTCAGACACGTTTCTCATTTGACTGCACCAATCAGAATAAGATTATTGTGAGTCTGTAAGTCCATAGTTTGACAAAGCCAGTGAGGGTAAAATAATCCAATCACAGACGATGTAGCAGAGCTGCAGGTGTGCACATGACGCATCGAAACCAAATGTTGCAAAAATCTTTTCGCCATAAAATCGTGGCTCTAGTAATAGAGGTTCATACATTACAATAAAATAGCATCGTTTATATTTTTTCTACATTAATACAAGCCTCAAGTATCTTTAAAATCATATATTCATAAGATGAACGGTAGGCATTTACATAATGTTGAAGCGCGATGCTAATATATTTTTTCTCTAATTCGGTTGAACAAATAGTTATGATTTATAAATAGAAAATTCAAGACGCCTGATTCAACCCCGCCTTAATTGAGGCACACGTGATTACACTAACGGAATGTGTCAATCACCATGGCAAAATATCTGCTAAGAATTGGCAAAAATATATTGTCTAGGATTGCAGTTTCTTTCTTCAGTTACTTACATGCAATAAGTTTTAGTTTTGTGAGAATTGAGCACTTTTTTAAGCAACAATTTCGTTTCTGTACATCCACCTTGTCTCTGCTAGCCCCGATATAGGTAACGTCCTCTCCTAGTTTATGGTTAGTTGCTGCTATTGGGAATTAATTTTATAGGCCTAATTGATTGCAAGTCGTACCACAACTCTACATAAATTTATTTCATAGCCCATTCATCCCCCCCCCCCTTTTTTTTCCTTCATTAGCTGTAATGAAAATTTAACATCTACTAATCAGACCAAAACTTACTTCTGTTGAAACAGCCGTAACGAAAATGTCATGCGAACGTCAAGATGCCTGTTGTAACTGACAATACATATAATTTGTTTTATATAGTCCATTTCTTTGTTTACCTTTGTAGACGTTTCACGAAACCGCCCAAAAAAATTTCAAAGATATGATCATGCACTCAGTTTTTTTTTTTCCCCCGTTATTTTATTAGACACGAAACCTGTTATTCTGTTTTTGCCTTCAGCTATCATCGGTAGTAGCAAAGATTTAAATAGTTCGATTTTGTTTTCACCCCTTCTGAAGAATATTTTTGCTATCGTTGTTTCTCCGTGATCGATACGTATAATCCAGTAATTTCTCCCGTGTACCTACAGAGTGATACAGAAACGGACACGATGACAAATGATCTGTTACTTTCCGATCCTAGTTATAAGAGAAGCCATATTACTCAAGATAGACGTACCAAAGAACAGATGCCTGTACAGAAGCAAAATTTCAAGGGAATGTCTTGTTTAAAATTACTGGGTCGATTATTTGACACGCCGCCACCTCGCGAGCTCCAGTAGACCGAGGTGTATTGTATTTGAATGCTGCCCTCTTTCGTGGCAACCAGTGCTCGATTCCTGAAAATGAGGGGGGAAGAGTCACTCCAAATTTTGGCATCAAGTAGGAAACGTTAGCCAGACAGAGACAGTTTTTGTTAAGTGTGCATGGTTAGAGACACTGGAAAATCGCGGGAATAGTTGACTATTAGCTATGCTCCAACGTGATGTATATAACACTGGATGTTCCGCATCAACATTTCCTATGGTTTATTTGAAGCATTGTTTCTCTCTTCAACAAACCCAGTTAGAACTGTACAGCTTGGACCACGGTCGTAGAAGAACAGGTCTGGACACTCGCCTATCTAACAATGTATTTTACTTTACCCCCTTGTTGTTTGGCTGTAGTTCGTCAAGTTACCGAGAATGCCGTACTTTTTGGCGCTGTTTTCCGGGCGGTCGGACTCAAACTCCGTCAACTTTTTTCCATTGTTAATTTATAAAGTAAATAAAGATTGCTAGAGCCTTTTCTTAAATTTGTGAGCGAAGAAAGCATTTCATAAATTGATAAAAAATACGTTTTGATAAATTGTTTATCTCAGTGGAAAGGAAGTGGGCGGAGTTTAGTCGGACCGCCGTAACATCAGCGCCAATAAAACACAATATTCTCTGTAACTTGGTGAACTACAGCCAAACAACAAGGGGGTCAAATATCCAAGCGAGTGTCCAGACCTGTTCTTCTATGGCCGTCCTATGGACACACAACGTGTGTGATTTGTCCCAAAACTGTTCACACATGTCACGGTTAACATACTACAGTTTATTGGAGACTATTTCCCAGTGTCTCTATGCTTGCTATATAATTCAGCGCTAAAAGTATCAGTTCAGAATTGTAGGTTTCTTGAAGGCAATCTGCAAAAATAAAAAAACAGCAATCCTAGACAATAGCTTTTGCCAACTTTCTGAGCAAAAATTTTTCTCGATTAACTGAAGAACAATCTCTGATGTTAAATCTCGTGCATTTAATTACGGCCCAAGAGATAATGCTTAACAAATACATCATTCTGGATAAATGTTTCCTCATAAAGTTGACAAATATAATCATCAAGGATTGCTGTTTTGCAGTTTTTCTATATGGACTTTCAAAAAAAAAAGTACATCTCAATTAAAGAATGCAGCGCTTATTTATCTACCGTGCCCTCTTAAAGTGCTTCCTTAACCCTAGTTCCTAGGGTTGTATAAAGATGTGTGTAACCAACCCGTCCGTAATGATCTCGCCGTAGACAAGACGTAAAGCCCAACAATATTAATATTGTGCTTAACTGGTCCCTGCAAGCTGTAGAAGATAAACAATTGAAGACTTAACATTCATAAGGGGCTAAGTGGCAAAAGGTAAGTTTCGAGATAATGACGAAAACAGTATATTGCGACAAACAAATTAACAAGGAATTATCCAAATGAGTTCACATATTTCTGCAATAGGAAAGTAGTAAATAGGAGCAATCGAACGGTAACTAATACAAAACACTTATGAACATCAACGTATATATTTTTTCAATGGACTGTAATGTGTTGATGTTACTCCAACCATCTAATTGTGCTGAGGTACGGCGCGCATGAATATCACTAGCAGATAGCACTTTAGGTTTGTCTTCGACCTAGTGTTTTGGCACCTTTCTATGTACCTAACCATAGCCGTCTTTAGTAGAAGGCCGCGGCCTTGGATCTGGCAATCCTGTCAGGAAGGGTCGTTTTAACACGTCTTTTGTCTCGCTAACAGCAATGGCTTCCCCACAATAACGAATCAGGTAGAGTCGTTGTCTTTGGAGAGCTAGAAGAAGTGTTAAAATGACCCTCCCT
Organism: Medauroidea extradentata; assembly: GCA_003012365.1. Lineage (NCBI taxonomy): Eukaryota > Metazoa > Arthropoda > Insecta > Phasmatodea > Phasmatidae > Medauroidea > Medauroidea extradentata. The sequence continues at coordinate 71,645 of PNEQ01009179.1, read as the reverse complement.
GACAGTGTTGTCATATCTAAGGCCGCGGCCTTCTACTAAAGATGGCTATGCCTGAGCAGTAAACGTTAGATAACGGTATAATTTATACTTAGAGACAGGAAAATTTCGCGAGTTCATTGAGCTGTAGACTAGCTTCCAAAAATATTAGTGAAATAGTGCAGACATCAGTTGTTTATTAGCTGCTCGCTGACACTGTGAAATGGCCCTGTACTCAATTACAGTTTTATTATTGGCTCAGCTACTTCTTGGAAGTGACGAGTAAGTCAACAGCCAATTCTTAGAGGCAAGATTAATTCGCATTTTGATTCTAGGTCAGGTTGAATGCCAATAATGTATACTTCACTATTCCTGTGATTAGACGACACCTGGTTTAATACATCTTTGACGACTACAAGCCAGTGCTAAATAAGGAAACAAGTCGTGTTGGTAACACGTGTTACTGTTACAAGCCAATAGATATTTGACTTTGGCCAGTGTGTGTATAGCTCTGAGAAGTCTAGGTTGTTGCCAGATAAATACGTGAAATACTCGTGCAACTACCAAATATGGACGTGATACAGATCTATAGTTGCTGGAACTCTAGCTAGTGCCTAAATGAAAACGCGAAATTTTCAGGTCTATATTTATACGCTTTGGTTGTAACTTAAGTTGCTTTGGCAGGAAACAAAAAGTTGAAGACCTCGGGAGTAAATAAATGTAACCCACATTGTAAGACATTCGATATAAAAAATTACATCCGTAAATTTAAAAGAAATACTTATTTACAAAATACGTAGGTAGTTCTGTTTTAAACCACATAATAAATAATAAATTTATGGAATGCTTTTGTTCAGATTTGACATACTTTACTACACCTAAGCTGAAAAGAACAGGAACGATGATTGTTATCATCTACTCCCGAGGTCTTCAATTATCTGAAAGTAATAAACGTAACTAGGGTTTTAAAAACTCTCGCTCTATCACGAACCACGCATGTATACACGGGATTTGTTCCTCGTTGTACAGTGGGTTTGTTATTCGCCCGTATATCTTCAAAGCATGTCTCCTAAACCAAATCCAACAACACATAAACTGAAATTCACACATGTTTGAAAAATATCTTGCGCTAAGATTTATTCGGGAATTTTCTCCGCAGTGTCTACTGATGAATTAATAAGTAAGAGATATTTTGGTCAGCACTTAACATCAAGGTGTTTAGCGCTGGTGAGTGGTGGCATGAGGTGAGTATGGAGCGGCGCCGGAATGAGAGGGCGGGAGAAACGGGAGATCCCCAAGAAAAGCCGCTGACCAGCGACATTGTCCGGCACGATTCCCACATGAGAGAATCCGGTGACCGACCCCGCTGGAAATCGAACCCGGATAGCCTTGTAGGAAGCGAATAGTCTGACCCCTCGGCCACCGTCGCCGCGCTGATGAAACAGAGCGACCTGACCCAACTGCAACACGTTGGACTCGCATTCGGGAGGACCCGGCTCCGGCCTTCCTGATTTCGATTTTCCGTGCTTTCCCGAAATCACTCCAGGCGAATGCTGGGATGTTTAATTAACAAAGACCATAGCCTACTCCTCTCCCAGCTCCTGTCATTGTACCTAGTTGTGTGTGATCGTCTCTAATGACCTCACTGTCGACGAGACGAACAGCCAAATTATAGACTGTACAGGACAAACTGAGCCCTGCTTACAATTTTCTGTGAGTCATAATGTCTGTATCTTTACTATTTTAAATACTAAAACTTCCAGGTAACTAAAAACTGGTGTAAACATTCCACAACTCTCAAAACATTTTGGGGCCGCGGTGGCAGAGGGGTCAGACCTCTCGCCTCCCACCAAGGCGGTCCGGGTTCGATTCCCGGCGGGGCCAGACCCCGGATTTTCGCATGTGAGAATCGTGCCGGACGATACCGTTGGTCGGCGGGTTTTCTCGGGGATTTCCCGTTTCCCCCGCCCTTTCATTCCGGCACTGCTCCATACTCACCGCGTATCACCCCTCACCAGCGCTAAAGACCTCGATGACCAAACTCTCTCACTCACTTACTCAAAATCTTTCTTCCATATCCCCAATAAATACACTTTTTTGATTATTTTAACCGTGGGGCAGTGCTCTCTTTAAAGCTATACCTTACCTTACCCTAGAGATGAAGGACTCAAACCCGGTCGCTGGGTCGCGCTCTGATCATTGACGCCCCAGAGGTGGGCATGGGAAGGGGGTAGGTAGTTCCGCGACGTGGGATGCTAGAGGGCGGCAGAATCCACGTGATTAATGGATCTTGCGGTAATCAGTGGCCAGCTGCGAGGGTAGCTGAGATGAGATAGGCCCGAGCTGACGGGCGGGCGACCAGCCAGGATAGTGCGCGCGAGCGTTGACTAATGGCCAGCGGAGTGATTAGCGGCGATTAGTGGCCGCGTTGGGCGTACGAGAGACACAAGGTTGTGTGAATGAGGCGGAGGTTGGGTGGAGGGGAGGTAAAGAAACCTCGCAAAGCTGCTGACACAAGCTGTTATCGACCGGCTTTTATGTTTATCTTTTGAATGAGACAGAGAACGTCGGTTGGTTGTGGACAAGAATACCCAACCCGCCGACATTCTATCCCCCTTCTGTTTCTCCGAAATCACAGCAATTAGCATGTGCCACCTGCTACACAGTAAAAAAAAAATTTGTACATTTACAAGGAAATTCTAGTAACGTAATATCAGAACATTATCAGTCAGATAATAAAAGTAAGATGTCAGAAACCTTTTTAAGTGGTTACAAATATCGTGAACAACTTTGGGAACTAGTAAAATAATGCTAATCAGTAGATTTTTCGAATTGAAGCAAAATAAACCTAGGAGACCTTACACATTTTACAAAAAATTTCGTACTTTCACAAAAAAATTTTTTGGAAACTAGTTTCCAAAAAAAAAATTTTCGTAACACTACAAGCAATCATTGTAAAATGAACTAGATATTAGCTGTAAATATACCAAATTTGTTTGTAGATATACAAAAATTTTTGTAAATATACAAATAAATTTGTAAATGTACAAGTTTTTGTAAATTTTACAAAATATATTCGTAGTGTTACAAAAAACGTTTTTGGAAACTGGTTTCCAAAAAACTTTTTTGTACAATTACAAAAATTTTTTACTGTGTACAATGCCGCGCAGTCACAGACTAAAAACTAATACAGACGTGAAGTTATGTATAGGCCGTTCACAATAAAGTGAACACTGCATAAAGTTTTCTTTCAGCCCTCTTGCAGCCATCTTTAATAATTTCAATATGGAAACTTCCCTGTAACTAAATACCAGCGTAAATGTTTCAACATCCTCCAAAAATTAACATCTATTGGCCTTACAAAACATATTTTTAATTAATTTACGAGTTCTGCTGAGTGCACAGTTTATAGTGAACAGCCTATAGCAGCTTATTTGATACGAGCAAACTTCTCCGCTTATTGTTTGCCCGAGGCTGTTAATTCCAGCTCCGTGTGTGTTTGGCTCCTACTTGTTACGGCAGGTTTCCTATTGGCCTGGCTGCGGGCTATCAAGGCAGCCGCCGTATGCTGATTGGCTGTAGGCGTCTCCGCCATGTTTCTGGCCAGGGAAGCCATTTTGCTGGCGTATGTGACAGCGTTCGCCGTCCTGCCGGCTGTTTCACTTCTGTATTCCTTAATATTCTGTGGTGCAGTGACGTCGCGTGGTTTTCGTAACAGCGTGAATCGGCATTACATTTGTGGGTTAGACCGCTCGATTTCTCTAGTCGATAAGTTTACTGGTAGAGGCACGAGTTTTTCTGGCAACAACCTAAACTTCTCAGTTCTATACGTGTACCGGCTGGCTCCTAACAGTACAAACGTGTAGCACGTGATATCCCCACGACTTGTTTCCTGATTTGTAACTGGCTTGCAGTCGTCAAATGTGTGTCAAAACCGCTAATCACAGAAGGAGGAGTGAAGTATACGTTATTGGCGTTCAACCTGACCTAGAAGCAATACGCGAAATAACCGTGCCTCTATTTATTGGTAGAGAACTGAAAATTTTGCGCTTCGTTTTAAGCCCATACTAGGACTCAAACAACTGTAAATTCGTGCCACTTTTGCAGCTGGCTCTGCCTTATATGACGCATCCTGATGGACGCTAGGTTTATAATAATATAGCAGCTGAATGCAGGTCGAACAATGCTGTATCTCTGTATCAGTGAGCAGCCAATCGGCTGTTGTCCGCGCCAGTAAACAGATATTGTTGAAGACTAGCTTACAGGTAGAGACATGAAAAATTCGCGGGTTCACTGACATGTAGGCTAGCTTCCAAGAATATACGTGAACTCGTGCAGACAGCATCTGTTTATTAGCTGCTCGCTGACACTGTGAAATGGCCCTGTATTTAGGCACAGTATTAATATTGGCTCAGCTACTTACAGGAAGTGTCGAGTAAGTCAACGGCCAACTGTGAACGTGATACAGACCTATAGTTGCTTGAACTCTAGCTTGCGCATAAAAGAAAACGCGAATTTGTCAGGTCTCTACTTAAAGATCAGCGAACCTGCGAATTTTTCCAGTCACTATTTATTGGGATTTACAAGTTAGATTATAAGTACTAGGTGACGTTTTGCCACCTACTAGCAACACTTTACACACATAGCTTTCGAACAAAAACTATTTTATACAATGAGTAGAGATGATGGTTTATCGCGGGAAAAGTTGACTGTTTGATGGATTTCAATACACGTCCATCTTACCAGAAGATTACTGGCTTTAGCTTGTACGTGGAACTGTTGCCCTATTTGACTGACCCAATAAGAATCCCGATATTGTAATATTTGATGTCTGCAGACAGCTACGTTGTGTCAGTGTTTTCAAGGCTATCTTGGCACAAAACATTTTCGCGATATGCCATCATCTCTAACAATGAGATGAGGAAAGTATTACTACAGGAATAAAAAAAACGTGTCAAAATTTTCGATTGTTTTCTGGGAACGAAAATATTAATATCCTCACAGTTTTAGGGATGTTGAAAAAGGAGACTAAAATATCCTGTAGCAATGTAGGACACAAGGAAGGAGATGTGGCACACACACACATTAAATACTCGACAGGTACTGAGCCTCGCTTAAAATAATTAAACATATAGGGAAATCATTATCCTTGCTGTTGTCGGCTATCTCGTAAACAGCACCCTCACACATTTCCTGGCCCAATAACATTTTTTTTATGTTGCTAAAGACGTTAAGTTTTGTTTGATCAGTGCAAATACACATAAAATAATAACTCAACCAGAGAAATCCATGAGGAGAGATTATATTTGTTAATCCAGCTCAAGTAGTAACCATTAATAAAACATAGTTTGCAAACAGCAGCCAATAACAATTATTCTAATGAAAGAATTGTCTGTATTAGAGTTGTTTTGAGTGTTGAAAAATTTCTACCATAAGTTTGCTAGAATGCAATATGGAAAGAATGAGCAAGTGGCGGCTCGAGGGTTGTTGGCAGGTAAGGCACAAGTTGCATAGAACTGTACTCTCCTGTGGTTGGTTGACTGTTCAGTGAAAACTGCTCGGCAGAAACGTCTTTCGGTGACTGGTTGACCGCTGGATACGACATTCGGACCAGTTTAAAGTGAATGAGCTCTGAAGCTCATTCGAAAGCCTATTCACTTTCAAGTATACCATACAGCTTGCGTTGTATGTACATTATTATTCATATCGAACATTTTCACTTGTTCTTGCAAAGAGTATAAAATATTCTTGCCACTTGTCTGAACCATAATTTTGAAATTCTGTAAAATTTGTTTTGAAATAAACTTATACGGGTTAAAAACCGTTTCGTCCATTGAACCGTTATTCGGTGAGTGGATTGCAATCGAAATCTGTCTCTGAATTCGAATTATATACACACCGTGCGTTGTTGTGTTATAGCGATAGTAAATGATTTGGAGGTTAGATATCATGTTGGAGAGGGAATTTTTTATTATTATTATTTGAAGATTTAGAAAATCAAATTTCATTTCCACAAATATGTTTTTAAATTGCAGTGGATCCGTTTAATTCGTATTGGGATGGAGAATTTGAAGCATAGTTTTCCAAAAGACAAGTTAGCTCTGCTTCTCATAAAATAATAAAACTATGAAAAAAAAAACAAGGCATAGACAAAGAATGATAGACTAATTACTACGGCTGTAGAAGAACAGGTCTGGACACTCCCCTGGAAACTTGACCCCCTTGTTGTTTGGCTGTAGTTCACCAAGTTACCGATAATACTATACATTTTTGGCGCTGTTATCCGGGCGGTCAAGCTCAAACTTCGCCCACTTCCCTCCCACTAAGATAAACAATTTATCAGAACGTAACTTTTTTTTATGAAATACTTCCTTCGCTCACAATTTTAAATCATGGGTTACTTGCAGATGAAAATACTTGGTATACTTCACTTCTATAAAAATGTTTTGTTTCCAATAACACTTCGTAAACTTATAAACTTCACTTAACGTACCTTGACTTCAGTTCATTTTCGCGCCAGATACGCATTGCTTGTTTACAAACAAAGCAACTAAATTGTTTGCGAATGACAGTTTTTTTAGGGAAGAACATTATGCATTATGTTTCTGTTGTCTTTTATTTCGCAAGAATTTTTTTTACAGTTTCGTTCGTGCTTTCATGAAACAGCTGATTGAAATAATACGTTCAATAAAATATAATAGACTTTTTGGCACTGCCGACGGCCATATCACGACGAGCCCCATGTCGGAGCATTTTGAACGCAACCAGAATCGACGTGGCTGTCTTGCTTACAAAATTGTTGTGTCGGATCTGTTGTGCCGACCTCGTCGGGACATTGTGAATCCACATTAAGAGTTGTAAGCATCTAATCTCTGACCATGAAGCAAAGTTCCAGACATGCACATTAACCATTGAAATAAGTTTATGCAAAAATCTTTTCGCGATAATACATGATCCTTATAGTTAGAGATGACGGTTTGTCGCGGGAAATCTTGACTGTTTCTGGGTTTCAACGCACGTTCTAGCTACTGAAAAGATTACTGGCTTTCGCTTGTACTTGTAGCTGTTACCCTATTTGAATTAGCTGCTAAGAATACCTCTATTGTAATACGTGATGCCTGTTATTGGTCTGCAGGAAACTACGTTGTGTCAGACGTAATCACCCAACAATACACTCTAAAAAATAGTTTGTAAATTTACCACACGTGCGTATAGGAGCGCTAAGAAAGTAGGTGTAGTATAATTGTTTCCCAGACATCCATGGTAGCACTAATAAAGTTTTTATAAAACAGTCAAATGTATACAGAAGTTACCTGACTTGTATTGTAACAACTGTAAAGGTTTGCATATTTACAAGGCGGAAGTATGGTAACTGTCCCATACTGCGTCTGGGATAATAACTTCCTAAACATTTTGCATGCCCCGAGAAACTACAGTGTTTTCACGGTTATGTTGGCACAAATAGTTTTCGCGATATACCGTCATCTCTACTTATACATTATACACATGCAGTGACGTCATCTACACAGCAACGTCTGAGACGATGAGTTTACGAGGAAGTAAACATGTGCACGTGAGAACATACACAGCTTATCTTAAAAAAAACTTCACAACACGTCACTACCCTGATAGCAAAATCAGCTTGATTCAACCTTGAATCAAGCTTGCCATGACAAGTCTGCAATCTTGCAACAAGCCTATCATGTCAAGCCATAAGCTTGAATCAAGCTAACTAGTCTTCACACGATAAGCCTGCAGCAAGCTTGCCTCGTACAAGGCAGGATACGACTGTAAAAAATAAGCTTGATTCAAGCTTGAATCAAACTTACCAAATAGGGCTTTCAATGGCAAGTCTAAATTAAGTCAAGTGCAGGCTTGCCGCAAGCTTACATGCTATCTGTCTGTAGTCACTGTACAGCCAATCAGCGGACTGCTGAGTTTGGACTTTACAGGTGCCGGCAAAATTTTCCCGCCTCAACTTACAGATATTTTGGTAAACGCTGATATATTTACAATTTTCCCTCGTGGGATCCAAAAAGTGCAAGTGTAACAAAAAAGTTTTTTTTTTAAATATGAAAAATAAACGCGTGTATTTAAAAACATTCTTAGGTCGTGTTTGTGCCGCCTCCAAGCATACAGCTCCATCAACCGGCGACTCGTAAAAGCCGCTCAATATTTATAACGCATGCGTAAATGTCAACGGGCACTCTTGCTCGCCTTCCAGCGCGGAGGACGACGCAAAAAAAAAAGTTCAGTCGCTGGTTAAGTATAAATCACCAGCCGACATACTATTAACGGTTCAAGAACGCTGCTTTGTAGGCAAAGCTAAACTTAGCCCAGGAGCATGGGCGGGGAGGATTGCTGGGTGGAAGGAGGGCGGGAGGGGAGTGGGGGTACAGGTGGCTGGGAGCTGATCGCGTGCACGATCATGTCCGCCCACGTCTTTGGAAAAAAAAGTGATCTGATCGCTGTCACGAGTCACCATGGCCGTCCAGGGGAGTCATTTAGGTGGGCAGGGGCGGGGGCAAATGCCCCCCTAGATTTAGAATTTTATATGTATAAAATATATTTTTATATTTTATTATTTAAATAATGCTAACTTAAGCACATAGAACTGAAATTTTATTGTTAAAGTTTCTAATATGTGCATGCTAAATTAATAAAAAAGATGCAACAAGGTCACTGTCACAGAAAACAAAATCTTGCCCCCCCCCCCCCTAAGAAAAACCTAAAATGACGCCGCTGTGGCCGTCTCGAGTGGAATGCTGGAGCGGTCAATGTGGCAACGCTGCAAATGAGAGTCGCATCGCCGGCAGGCACCTTGTGTACGTTTGTCAAGTTGGCGACCCCATTTTAGAATTCTAATTTGAAATTAAACACATATTTAGTGCTCAATCTGTGCTGATTTGTACCCAAGTTACAGAGTTTGTAACTTTCAAATACAACAAATATGTCAACTTGACACAAAAATTGTTTCTCCTGAATCGCTCATAAACACTGAATAGTGCTTAATTAGTACCGCTTATAGCCGGAAAGTGAAAATTTGTGCTAATAAAACAAAACAAAAAGTTATATCAATTGTCGATATTTTCAATTCATCAATGGTTGAAAGTTCGATATTTTAACATAGACGTTAATTGGTCGATGTTTATTGACTGTGGATGTATTGGTGCCATATCGATATAAAACTTTCCGTAACCTCGAGGGTATGAAAAGAACAACGTGTCCCAGTACAAGCGGACGCTATTGTTGCATCTGAGAGAAAATAAAAAATCTGAGAGGAAATGTCCTGTATCACTGTTTGATCAGACGCGCCGATAAGTAAGTAGCCAATCAGGTTCGCGCAGTCATTCGCACACGCCCACATTAGCATGCGTATAGGTGATTCGGGATAAAGTGAACACTAAAAAAGCCGAATGTAAACATAAATATTGCCACGTGCTGTTATTTACATTGGCCTGTACAATGTTTACATTTACATTACACTGCTCCGATAAATTTTATCTATAATGTCTACTAATTAAATGAACGGGCGCTATATATATATATACCTGCGAGTTAACGTTTTATAACACTGACTTCTCTCAGAGGGGCGGATCCAGAATGGAATTGAAGGAGGGGAAGTATATTTTCGTTAGCACCGGTTGGCTGATTTAAAACGAGAGGTCCGGAGGTCCTCCCCCTGAAAATTTTTGATTTTAAGACGCAAAATGGTGCACTTTGAGAAGATTTTGAACGTTAATATATAACACACAACAGACACAAATTGGAACATTTACAAAGAGTTTACAACTTTCTTATAGCATATTAAAAAATTCATAACACCTACTGTATTTTCAATAGTTTGAATAAAAAGTATATGATTTCTAAAACAAGGTTGGGCTCTTGGGGGAGTGGGGAATTTTCTTAATTAACACCCCCCCCCCCCTTCCCTTTGTAACCGCCACTGGTTTCTCTGAATCTACTCTAATTGGTTACGACACATGCTGTTTCTGTTACTTATCTCGTAAATGCATGCGTAGTATATTAATTTATAATTCAAAATCGCCATTATAAACACACACGATACACGCTATTCAAGAATTCAAGTTCCGTTCAGCATAATACCATGCACGACAACGACGCAATTAACAAAAACAATAAGATACGTATTTTCTTAATGTGTGAAACCTGAAAAAAAATAATTGCTTTCTAATTCCATATGCTCAGACTGGCGATCGTAAAACAACAGATTACAGATTACTAATGACTTCACATAATTTAGCAATTATATTCATAAACAGTTACTTCTAATAATTTTGAACGTGTCCATCAGAAACTCATATTTATTACACAATGGACAAACACACTCATGACTCAACCCGCTTTAAAGCGAGCGAAGCGGGGCTGGCGAAAACCTAACTCTGGTGCCACATGTCGGTGGAATTTTGAACTACCTCTGTGGCGCGAGCGTTAGCGGCAATATGTCCCGACAATTTTGAATTCAACGAGCGGTTTAATCACTTTGTGGTGACGCTAATCAAGTAAACTTAACACAGTCAGTAGGTAAGTCAATATGATCATAATAAGTATTTTTAAGTATTTGGTCTAGAGAGAGGTCGATTGCATTTGTTGTTATTTCACTAATGCTGTATTCAAGTAAGAAAATACAGGCAACTACATGCTATGATCCGCTACCAACCATACAAATGTAACTGTTGTTAATGTTGACTAATATGCACTAACGGCTAGTGATTTTTTTCAAAGGTTAAATCTTTAGTTCTCACTTTATCCTGAATGTCCTGCTATAAGACAGTTATTGGGACTTAGATCTTACAGCAAAACATAGGCACCGGCACATTGTTCATTTTGATGTAACTAACTGAATCCAATGTATTTTGGCACTTAGATCATTTAGAATTTCCATCCTACTGAACCGACCTTGTCGGTTTGACCGGCAAGTTTTTACGTCGCCCGAGAATTTTGGACACTTCAAATTTCCAGCTACTAAAATATCGACTTTATTTTACACCTGTATATTCTCCGCAGATAAGTTTTGAACATTTCACGTCAGTAGAAACACTTACGTACCAAGTGATCCAGCAATCCACTTGTATTAGTTCGGAACATTTTACGACGCAGTATGTAAACACGACGTTTCACCTCCATAGACATGATGTGAACTAAGCAGAGACACAGGTGCAGAGAGTCCAACTAACTTTGCGCTGCACTAGCGCACTCAAGTGAACGGCGCCGTACATCAACAAACTGTTATTCGTGTTATTATAATTATTTTTCTTGTCAATATATGAAATTTATAAATTGAGATATTATGTAATGAATTTTCTACACACCGAGTTGTACAAAGTTTGTATTTAGTTTTCATTATGTATTTTCAGGCTTATTAGTAATAATTATTTTATTGTAATTTTTATGTGTTACTGTTGCTCCGCCATGTTGGGCGGACTATTTTCAGGGATTTAATAATCGCTCGCTGTTAGTATAAAGCTTCCTGGATTTCTCAAATGTGCGTTCAGTCGGCTTCCAGTGAAATGTAAGTGTCAGTCTTGTTATTCGTTATTGTAAATGTGGAATGAGTTGTTATGCTGCAGGACTTGTTATTGATTAATTTTCGGCGCCTGTTTAGTTATTTGTTATTTTTTCTTGAGTTGAAGTCCTGTAGCATAATGGCCCAAGTCCTACTGTTTCGTTCGTGTTTTGCTGTTCGTGTTTTTTTCTCCTTTCTACTTAATAATTCAGGTTAACTTTAACTTTCGCATTCGGGTTTTTCAATGTTTAACTTCTGGTAACTTCTATATTTTCAGCTTTCAGAGCAGAGAGAGAGTGGGGGGCAGACATTTAAATAGTTTTAGTTTTGTTCGTATTTGTTAATTAATAATTGCTGGCGTATAATTTTCAAGGTTAGACCTTTGTAGAGAAAGAAAATTTATAGTAGATCATTTATAATATTTGGATTGAGTAATTTTCATGCACTGTATGTGCCTGTTTTGAAACTGTGTTAGGGTGATAGGTATTGTATGCATACTACCGAGGTTTGGGACTCGGTAGATTTTGCTGCTGTATGTGTTTTGGGGTGGTGTCCTCGTGGTGTATGTGTGTTTCGGGGCGTGTGTCCCCCTGAAGTTTACCACCTATAAGTATAGGGGTATTTTCAGACTTGTGGTCGTATTGTGTATTCGATACTGAGGTATGGGACTCAGTTAGCATTGTTCTTTGTTATTGTTAAAGTTAGTTTCCTATAAGGATAGGGCTAACACATGTGTAATATTTGTCTTTGTCTTTCGCTACACCCTTTGCAGTACTCTCATTTAGGCCCTCACGGAGTCATATTATTCAGATAGACAGATTAACCGATACTTCTGCACGCCTGTTTATAGTAATTCATAAAGTTAATGTTTAATGTTATGCCTGTTCTTTCATATTTTTCTTTATATTTACACTTTACTTGTGTTACGGATTATTTGAGTTTGTAAAACGGTTAATGGTTATGTTGATGTTTTGTTATTTGATTTTGAGTTTTGAATAAATCCCTGTTGGGATTTAACCCGATTTTTTATCTTTAATTGAAGTTGTAGTTACAGTATACCTTTTCTTGATTGGAACATTATTGTGATTATGATTGCTGCTACTGATGTTTGATTGGTATTACTTTACTGACGTGTTAGAAGTTACGAGTTTGATTTACTTTTGAGTGAGGATTACTTTTGCCTTAGCGCCCTTGCAAATCTATAGGGATTCGCCACCCTTCTTACATTGTTCTTGTAATTTTGTTACCGTCACCAGTGGTTGAGGTGCTAGCCCCTAAGAAGGGGACGGTTCAAAAATCTGCGCGACTCTGCTTGGGTTCTATTCCCTGCAAGTGCACTTTAGGGTATTGTTTGTTTTGTAAACTTGTGTGCTTCTCTCTCTCGTATGTTAAGAAGCCGACTGATCCATTTTTTTGTGTGTTGGTGCTGCCTCTCTCGCCTTGTGTTTTGTGTATTTCTGTAAGTCGACTGAACTAAGGTTTGTAATTTTCCAGGTTGGTTTTTTTTTTTTTTTTTTTTTTTTTTTTTTTTTTTTTTTTTTTTTTTTTTTTTTTTTTTTTTTTTTTTTTTTTTTTTTTTTTTTTTTTTTTCATGCATTCATCGTGAGAGTTCTACGATCTTTTCGTCTCGAAGTTTCGCCCAGTCTACAGTTTGGAACTCTGTCTTCACGACTGCTGTACCTGTGCCTGCCTTGATGTGCCTGGATTGTGTACGGACCTAATCGAGATGATGTGGTGACTTGGAGAGCCACAAGCTGCTTACGAGATGCTGTCTCCTTAACTGCCTTGGTCGGTGCTGCTCTATCCGGCGTGCGGATGATGTGCTTGACTCTGGGCTTGGAAGCCCCTGATGATGCTGGACCTGACACTGCTGCTGAAGCTCACGTCCTGTTTGGGTGAGCCTGCTACCTGTTTCATCGATCGATTCCCGAGAATCTACTACTCGAGTCCGAGGTCTACATGGGTCCCGTCCTGATGTTTTGATGCTGAACTTGGGTGCTTGCTGCTACTGATGCTTGGTGGCATCCTTCCCTGAGTATTGTGCAAGATGGAGATGCTTCTTCTGAGTGGGTACGCTTGGATTGGCCACCCTGTCGTTCCTGCCTTGGGAGTCTGCAGATCTTCTGGTCCCTCGATAAGTTCAGTTTTGGGGAGGAGATTGAACCGACCTTGTCGGTTTGACCGGCAAGTTTTTACGTCGCCCGAGAATTTTGGACACTTCAAATTTCCAGCTACTAAAATATATACTTTATATTTTACATCTGTATATTCTCCGCAGATAAGTTTTCAACATTTCACGTCAATAGAAACACTTACGTATCTTGTGTTCCAGCAATCCACTTGTATTAGTTCGGAACATTTTACGACGCAGTATGTAAACACGACGTTTCACCTCCATAGACATGATGTGAATTAAGCAGAGACACAGGTGCAAAGAGTCCAAACTAACTTTGCGCTGCACTAGCGCACTCAAGTGAACGGCGCCGTACATCAAGAAACTGCTCTTCGTGTTATTACAAATATTCGCCACCCTCCTTACATTGTTATTGTAATTTTGTTACCGTCACCAGTGGTTGAGGTGCTAGCCCCTAAGTAGGGGACGGCACACTACAATTATACTAGAGATTGGAAAGGTCAATGTTATCAGCAGAGACATACTAATTTCGCGTTATTTTCTGACAACAGACTGAACTCCAAGTTACCGTGTAATCTTCTGACTTATGCCGTTGACCGGCAGTTTGTGTGACGTGCATGAACGTCTTCCCCAAGTAACGAACACAATCATTTTTCAGTTGGCCAACGATCGCTAGTATGATCGTCTTACTTTTACTCAAATAATTTTTTAATCAGGCCACTTCAGTAAACATGTTTTTATGGAACACTGAAATAATTTTTATGCGGGCAACTTAGTTTAAAATAATAGACATATTTCAGTACACAGTCCACAAGCAGACTTAGCAAACTAACCCACAAGCATCTGAGTAGAATAAGAATGCTTTTAGTACACTTGTAATTAATGGGCGGGTGATTTGCACAATGTCTCTTATTTGGAATGAACAATCATTTGAATAGTGGCGCAGATGTAGTCTTTGTAATAACAGTCATCAAGCCTCATGTATGCCACATGTGACGACGGGTGCATTCCGAAAATTTACTGCTTGTGGGTGCCGTCATTTGTTCTGCTTTATCACGATCAGATTTGTACAAGTGGGCCAGTTGATGTTTGCTATTTGGGTATTCACCGAATTATATAAGATCGGCTGTGATGTATCCAAGGTACTGTAATGCACATGCACAAAGATACGAATGTCCGGAGTCTATAAAGTCACGGAGTTTGCTCAGGGAAGTATAGGCCCGAATATTCTAGCTTGTTGCCAAAGGAGCTAAATGTATGCTGGCGTGCATGCAGAGAACTTCTTCGGAAATCTTCGGTTTTTCACCCAAAGTTCTCTCCATGAGCACCAGAAAACAAATGACTTCTTACCACACCGGTGCAAATAACGGTCACTCATAATTTCTCAGACTTGTCCAAAAAGTCATGTCTTTCTAGCCAGATGCAGAAATAACCTCAGCAAAGGTAATTTCGTGGGAGAGCGTTGCAGGGTTTCCAAGCCGTACTGCACGATCTTCCATCAGAGAAGACTAATTTAGGGCCTCCAAGTGGGGAAATATTATACATTTATATTTGTATGAAATAGTGTTAGTATTGTAGAAGTTACTTGGCTTATATTTCTCTCCTACGAAAAAAAATTAGCTCAACAAGTTTTCCCATAATGGCACATTAAAGTCAAAATTTGCAGTTTTCAGTTCTTGTAAGTCGCAAAAATCAATGGACATAAATAAATTAAAGAATTCACACTGAAACTATATGCCACATGCATTGACATGTTTTAAAATACATTACTAAATTTTTTTTTTATTTAAAAAATAGTCGACGCAAGAGGCAAAAAATTCTAAATTGCAGAATTTTTTTTTTAAAGCAAAATAATTTTGCAATGGATTTAAAACATGCCGTGCAGTAGCCAGTGATATTCAGTTTCAGTTCGAATTTTTTAATTAATTTATGTTCATTGGTTTCTGCAACTTATAAGAACTAAAAACGTGATATCTTGACTTTGAAGTGCCATTATGGGAAAATCGGTTAAGCTAATTTTTTTTTTGTAAGAGGAAAATGTACTCCTAAGTAACGTCTATAAAACATACACTACTAGGCCTATTTACGAATTTTCCCCACTTGGACACCCTTAAGGCAACCTGCTGCCAGAACTGCTATATGGGATACTTGGAGCACGCGAAGTAGTCATTTAAGTAGACACCTTACATATGCGCATTTTTTACGATAAAATATTGCCACCACTCCAACCACCTTTTTTTTCTTTTCCCACCCTTGACAGGCTAAGCGTTTCTAGGAGAACCCAGAGGAAAATAACAGACCGCACATAGGTATTTACCTTCATCGAACTTCCGTATTTCATAATCATTAAAAACCACAACGTTTTCACAAACAGAAATTTATCGGATAATATAGTTAATACAAATGCACAAAAATTACGGTTGAAGTTCAACCGATGCTTGAATTGCCGTAATAAACGCAGTATAATAAAATAATAGAAATTTTAACAAAATTGACTGTTGTAGATTTACCACGAACACCACCTTTATCGAAAGGCCACGTGAACACTCGTGACAAATTCTTTATTATAAAAATATATTCACAAATCCTCTGTTCCGCAATACTAGAAAAAAGTCCTTAGGCCAACCTCCAAAGGGATCACGATAACAATTTACGCACCTCACATACTCTTTTAGGAGCCGTGATGAGGATACAATTATAGTACATAATATGTTTAAAAAAATTATCAACACTTACCTACAAACGTGTTGCTCCTAGCAGGGGAGATTGTCTTAACCTTTGGAGACCCACATCCTAGAAACAAAATTAAAATAGGAATTAGTTAGACATTATGTAGCCAGCTCAACAAATATGTCCAATGGGCAACAATTAAGTACAGATCATGTCATATTTTTATTGTGTTTCCCCAGTTGTACGAGAAGTTTAACATGTTTGAATTCTCAGCAGCCGAAATCTATACACAATAATTTTAACCTGTTGAATGATGATAATTCATGTACAAGAAAAATTTTATACTGTTAATCTCTGACATTAACATATACTAGTATAACTATGCAAACATGTAGTTAATTGTTTTTTGGCTTCAGTATCTTAAAAGAATTGGCTAATGGAAATATAGGGCAGATATTAAGAAATGCATTCAAGTAAACATAGAATCGTGTTTAGGCTACTCGGGGTTTTAACTGACACCCGTAATATGCAGGTCACAACACTAGTAGTAAGATAAGCAAAATATATGTAGAGCGCAAGAGGGGACTAACTACAGTACTATGTTGCCACGTTGTGCAAGTAAAATATCATTGTACAACATTTTGCCACTTACATTTCCGTCTCAAATTAAACCCAGGATTCGCGTAGTTTGGTCATTATGCGTTTGTTTATAGACACCATATATATATACACACACACAAACACACTAGCTGCCCCGACAAACGTTGTTTTGTCACATAAATAACTAATTGTAAGTGTGTAAGGATGTGGTACATGAGTGGAAGAGGTCTAATAATAAAGAAATTAATAATAATAATAGAGCAGCGACACCTGATGGGGATAGACTTGTATCAGCTCGTGGGGATAACTGATCAATTATCATTTACACAGTTATCGACCGGGTTCTAAAATTATTAAATTAAAAATATTTACTAAACAATAGCGCTTAGGAGTATAAAAAATAGATAAAAACCTATTCGCAGATCTACTGAATGTATATACAAAATTTCGTTGAAATCGGTTAAGTCGTTTCGGAGGAATATGAAAACAAACACTGTGACACGAGAATTTTATATTATATATATGCCATTACACAACCATAATTTAATCAACTCCCCTTTTTAATGTAAAAAACATGTATGCTTACTTTAACAGTACTATGAATTTTAATTACTACAAACTTTTATTTCTAATTTCACATGTTACTGGTTATTTAAACTTTATGTTAATAGCTATATTTAAACACAAATAGTGTTGCATAACCAATAATGTTTACATAATAGGTTTCCAGGTAATCACATATTTAGTATATCGAAGGTTATGTGTGTAGTTTGGCCCTTTCCTAATTTTCAACTGTACTGACGTGTATCCTTCTAAAAGAAAATATTTTGTATTCTTCACAAAAAGAATCAGTAGCATTTTTCTCAAAAACTTTTTTGTGTAAATATCTTAATTTTTAGGATTTGGCAGATTTTTTTTGCATCCACACACACACGTACACATACGTACACACACACACGTACACACACACGTACACACACGTACACACACTTACACACATATAATATATATATACTGACGACGTTATAATTCTGGCTGCAATGCAAACAATTTTGACGTTGAAGTTAAATGTCCTGAACGTCTAGTGATATTCTCTACCACATGATGGCAGCATTTTGAGGAATTAAATTTATTCCAACAGTAACTGAACATTGAATTGTACATCGGAATACCATATAAATTTAGATAATTATGTTGCATGTTATGAAAAATATGTGGTGATACCATTTTTTTCGTATACTTTCGAAAGTTAAAATATTTTAATGTCTCCTTGTACACACTTGACAATAAGTGAAACGAATACAAAGATCTTCTAATATTTTGAATTGGCGAAGTACTTTAAGCCGAAAGAGAAATGGAAGACTATAACATATTTGGGGGTGGGGAGACTAGGGTCGGGCCGCATTTGGTGAGTGATAACATCTGGAGACGGGGAAGGGGGGAGAAATTGGGGTCGGGTGCAGGCCGCGTATGTAACTCGGCATTCGAGATAGAAACCTTGAACCAACAAGCTTCACAGTACTAAGGAAAATATCAGCCTTTATTTTCAGTGTTGTACCACACAACATTCTAGTAGAAATAATTTCTGTTTAAGACTATTACAAGTTGAAATTACTAGAAACAAACACCGTAGCACGTGAAAATTTCGAGAGGTACATTTTCATGAGACATATAAAATTAATATAAACAACATAAACGATGCGCGACAACAATACTGCGGTATTGTTTTAGTAACCACACATGCCGTCTGTATGTATTTATTCTTAAGCTATTGTAAATCTAGTCCTCATTTAACTACAGGAATTAATGTATGTATCGCACAAGACATCCAATATTCCATTCCTGTGAGTATATAACTTCGTGTAACTATGTGCAAGTTAGTGTAACTTGGTGCAAGAAAGTGCAATGTAGTGCAAAATAGTGCATCTTAATTAAGCTCGTTGAACTAAGTGCAAGAGAGGTTAGGTGAAGTTGGTTTCGGTTAACTAAGTTAGGTTAGGTTAAGTTGGGTTAGGTGGAGTTAAGTTTGGTTGGGTAAGGTAATGTTGGGTTAGGGTGGGTGGAAGTAAGTAATACGTAGTGTGAGCTAGTGCAACCTAGTGCAAGATAGTGATACTTAAAAAAGCAAGGTAGTGGAACGTAGTGCAAGGAAGTCCAACTTAGTTCATGAAGCGCAACTTAGTGTAAGCAAGGTTAGATGAAGTCGGTTTGGGTTAAATAGTTTGGGTTAGGTTGGGTTACATTATGTTATTTTGGGCTAGGTTGCAGTAGGTTGAGTTAGGATATGTTTAGTTGGGTTAGAGTGAGTGCAGTTAATGATACTTGGAGCAAGCTGATTATACTTCGTGCAAGTTAGTGCAATTTATTGAAAGTTAGTGCAACTTCGTGCAACTTAGTGTTTCTTAGTTCGAGTTAGTACAACATTGTGCAATACAGTACATCTTAATGTAAGCTGGTGAAACTTATTGCAAGAGACGTAAAGTGAATTTGGTTTGGATAAATAAATTGTGTTACTTTAGGTGGGTCAGGTGGTTTTAGGTTGGGTAATATAATGTTGGGTTAGGGTGGGTGAAAGCTAGTGATAGTTAGTGCAACTCAGTACAATAGAGTGCAATGTAGTGCAAAATAGTACAACTTATTTGGTATTGGTTAACTTAGTTGGGTTAGGTTATGTCAGGTTAGGTAAGTTTGAGTTAGGTTAGGTTTTGTAAGGTTAGGTAGGGTTAGGTTAGGTAGAGTTAGGTTAGGTAGGGTTAGGTTAGGTAGGGTTAGGTAAGGTTAGGTTAGGTAGGGTTAGGTTAGGTTGGTTTAAATTAGGTTAAGGTTAGGTAAGGTTGGTTTAGTTGGGTTTTTGTGGGGCATAAGCTAGTTATACTTGGTGAAAGTTAGTTCAACTTAGTACAAGTGCAACTTGGTGCAAAAATGTGCAACTTAGTGCAGAAAGTGCAACTTATTGCAAAAAGTGTAACTTAGTGCAAGAGAATGCAACTTAGTGCAAAAAAGTGCAACTTAGTGCAAAAAGTGCAACTTAGTGCAAAAAAAGTGCGACTTAGTGCAAAAAAGTGCAACTTAGTGTAAGAAAGTGCAACTTAGTGCAAAAAAGTGCAACTTAGTGTAAGAAAGTGCAACCTAGTGCAAGAAAGTGCAACTTAGTGTCAGTTAGTGCAACTAAGTGCAGATTAGTGCAACTTAGTGTAAAAAGTGTAACTTAGTGCAGGATGTGAAAGGTAGGTAAAGTTGGGTTGAGTTAGGTTAAGTTGTGTTAGGTTAGGTTGGGTTGAGTTATGTTATGTTGGGTTAGGTTAGGTTGGGTTGTTTGTTTAAGTTAGGTTAGTTTCAGATGGGTGAGGTTGCACAAGATTAATTTGGGTTAGGTTAGGTTGGATATGTTAAGTCTAGTTAGGTTGGTTTGGGTTAGGTTGGATTAGGTTTGGTTAGGTTAGGTGAGGTTAGGTTATGTTTAGTTGGGTTATGTTTGGTTATGTTAGTTTAGGTTGTGTTGGGTTAGATAAGGTGTGATTAGGTTAGGTTAAGTAGGGTTAGATTAGGTTGGGGTAGGTGATAGCTAGTGATACTTGTGCATGCTAGTGCAACTTAGTGCAACTCATTTCAAGATAGTGCAACTTAGTGCAGTTGGATTTGGAACACTAGTTTGGGTTAGGATAGGTTGGGTTAGTTGAGCTTAAGTTTTGTTAGGTTGGGTTAGGTTAGTTTAGGTTGTGTTAGGTTAGGTGAAGTGAGATTAGGTAAGATTAGGTTAGGTTAAGTTGGGTTAGGTATGGTGCAGGCTAGTGATACTAGGTGCAAGCTAATGTAACTTAATGCAAATTAGTGCAGCTTAGTGCAAAATAGTGCAATATTGTGAAGTTGGTTCACTTAGGTGACTGTGATTCGGGGTAACTAGGTTGTATTAGGTTGGGTTAGTTTAGGTTAAGTTATGTTAGGTTGGTTTAGGTTGTGTAAGGTTAGGTTGGGTTAGGTTTGGATGTGTTAGGTAAGGGCGTATAGGGGTGGATTATTTGGGGTTTAGTTAGATTGGGTAAGGTTATGTTGGGTTAGGGTGGGTGAAAGCTAGTGGTACTTAGGGCAAGCTAGTACAACTTCGTGATAGTGATATTTAGTACATGATAGAGCATCTAGTGCTAGATAATAAGAGATAGCAAAACTCAGTGTAAAAAATTACAACTTAGTGCAAGATAGTGTAACTTAGTTGGTTTGGGTTAACATGGTTGGGTTAGGTTATGTTTGGTTCTGTTTCGTTAGTTTGGGTTCGGTTAGGTGAGTTAGATTTGTTTGGGTTATGTTAGGTTGGGTTGGGTTACAGTGTGTGCAAGCTAGTGATACTTGGTGTTAGCTAGTGCCTCTCAGTGCAAAATAATATAACTTAGTGCAATAAAGCGCAAGCAAGGTTTAATTCAGTGCAAGAAAGTGCAATGTAGAGCAAGAAAGTTCAACTCAGTGCAACATTGTGCAACTTAGTGCAAGAAAGTGCACCTTAGCGCAAGTAAGGTTAGGGAAATTTTGTATGTCAGGTTGGGTTAGGTTATGTTGGGTTAGGTGGGGTTCGGTTAGTTTGGGATTTGTTAGGTTTTTGTTAGGTTAGTTTTGATTAAGGTGGATGAAAGTGAGTTCAGCCTATTGCAATGTAGTGCAAATTGATACAAGTCAATGCAACTTAGCGCAAGATTTTGCAACTTTATGCAATTTGATGGAACAGAATGTAAAAATAATCTTAATTATGTCGGCCATTTTCATGAACTTTGTCTCGTAAAAACACCCTAGAACCTTGTTTTTATATAGAGAGTCACAAGACTTCTGGAAGACAGTCACGGCGACATTTTTCGTTATAGAATACGAATTCTTGTCATTAAGATAGTTACCAAGTGGCTGTCTTTGTATAAAGATCGTGCTATTGACTGAAAAAGTTTCAGAATAGGGCCCTAGGCTCGGTTCGTGGTGGTATCACTTCAGATATCGGGATGTTGCGGATGTTGTCTGGTGCATTTCATCTCACATAACATATACGTTCTTTTCACCCACCTTGCCACTTTAGCACTGCTCAACATGGGTCATTGCATAGGTACTAAAGACATAAGTTGTAGGTTAACAACCACGAAAACTCCACTACCACAATTCTACCCCATAACCGGTCTTCCAGCTTTAAGCTATTTGTCCTGTAGAAGAATGTAAGTGGGGAAGCGATAAGGACAGCACTGGATCGCACATCAATAATATTATCGCCTCTGCACGCTGATACTTCTATTTGCACATACTTATATTACTTAAGAGTGTGTAGCAAAGTCCAATGCAGGTCTCTAGGATTTTAGCTACGGCAGTCAAAAAAAAAATATTTTTTTACTGTTGCAAAAGACTTAAAAATCATATTAATAATAAACGTGGTGTCTTAAAACTATGATTCAGTCGTTGTCTAAAGCCGGTTTCTAACACACTGCATATTGGCGGGCACCGTAGTGGGTAACGGCGTGCGAAAGTATCACAGTTTTAAAAATGTTGGTATAATTTACAGTCTTTACAGAGACGTTATAGAAAATTTGAGCCTATTAAGACGTAAATAATGCTTACAAATGTACGTAATAATTATTACGTTCATAGATTTTCACTGCCTTTGCTGTTTTCGGAGCTGACGCATGAAATAGAATACATGTTTTATTTGTAGATGCACGATTATTTCGCGTATTCATTCTAAGTCAGGTTGAACGTTAGTAACGTACATCACTCTCACTTCCGTGGTTGGGCGACAACTGTCTGCAAGCCAGTAATAGATAAGGAAGCAAGTCGTGGGGATAACACGTGCTACATACTCGTACAGCATCTTCGCTTCTTAGCCTTTAAGCAGGGGGGCGTCGTTAAAGTAAATTCAACTCCTTGCGTGACAAAAAAATTCTCACGCGCTCTCCGTTGTATTATTTCGAAAGTTCCACAGAGAGGCCCCCGGAGTGCGGATGGACCGAGGATGGATGGCTACGGACTTTTTAATGAAGCAACTTGCGACGTGGAGTAGTGAGGAATGGAGTGTGAGGGTGGGGGAAGAAAAGGGGGGGGGTTGTTTCCGCAAGAAGTGCGGGGAATGTAATTACCGACTCACCGACGCAGACAATGACGGCATGGAAGGCGCTTCGCAAATATTTAAAAGTTTCTCCCTAGAGCTGCAGCGTTGAGGGAAGCCGACTTTTTGTCCGCCTTTTGAGAATGAAAAAAAAAGGGGGGGAAGGCGAAGGAATGTCCTAGGGGTGTTAGAGAGCATTCAACCCTCTTTCCGGTCTGCCAGCTTCGTCGCCCGCTATTCTTTGCTGCATCCGCCGTCAAGTTATTCTCTCATGTGGCTCGTTAAAAAAATACCTCATTAACACTTGCGTTTTGCGCGCGCGTTTTTAACTGGCTAGCCAGAGGTCTTAGACACGCCGTCGCGCCTTCACTAGAGCCCACAATAAATAGGACGTTACCGTTGTACAGGCGGCGACTTTTCTCTGCGCACTTCCGTGGTAAATTATTTAGTTACCAGCGAATAGCCGTCCTTAGCCTACACTTTGTGGGGGAAATACTGTTCTCTTAGAGGAAATATAAAAGCCGATAGAAATAAAAAACTCTCCTTTTTATTTTATACCAAACCCTGTTCAACATATTAAATTTAGTTTCGTGCAAATTAATTAAATTTAATTTTTTGTGTGTAACTGTATTTCACAGTTTTAATTTTACATTCCGTTTGCACAATGTAAAATCCATCTTAATCACAAAAAGAATTAAATTTACCTTGAAAGTAAAATCATCTAATTACTTCATGATACCTCTGTAATAAAGTACAGTCATTTTTTAAATTTTTTAAGCATTCGGAACACGTTACTATATTTACAAAACTGAACAGTACATAAAAATTATTACCTGAATATTTTGAAGGCGTGTCATGAAGTAGTTCAGAGTTGTGTATTTAATTTACACTATTTAATCTTCGTGATTCAGAAATTTTTTAGTGATTCGTAAATACATTTGTTTATTGAACTATTCCACTTATGTCCATTGTGCCACAGTACGAAACTCACAGACGGAATGCCATTGCTAATAAGTAGGGCCATTAACTTTCAGCGAAATTAATTTTGCACAAGTTTGTTTCGTGTATATTGGCAGTGTATGACTTAATGAAGTGAGGTCTCTCATTAGTAGGGCCCAGTAGTTTTCGCGAAAAGATTTTTGCAGTACTCTGTTTCAGTGCCTTACGTCGGACCTGCATCTCGGCTTTGTGGTCAGTGATTGGATGCCGTAGCATACAACGTCTGGAGGTTAAACCCGCAAATCACAGACGTGATGTGTCGCAGTTATCCATGTACTGATTGGCACAGTCAAATGAATAATAACTCTGCACAAAAACACTCTGCTAGCAATCATGAAGTTGAGCTGCAGGTGTACACGTAAAACAATGAAACAAAGTGGAGCAAAAATATTTTCAATTAAATTTTATTGGATTCTAGACATACGCCATTGCTCATATTTAGCTGGTCAAACCTGTGTTGAATGACAAATTACGAAAACAAACAAGAAAAGAAAAACAATTTTAAAACGCAGAAAAGAATATTAAAAAAAAAGCAATCCCAGAGGAATTCTGTTTTTTTTTTTTTTTTTTTTTTTTTTTTTTTTTTTTTTTTTTTTTTTTTTTTTTTTTTTTTTTTTTTTTTTTTTTTTTTTTTTTTTTTTTTTTTTCAGTTTTGAAGAAAAATATTGACAGAATTCCTCTGCGATTGCTTTTTTTTTATTTTTGTGTGCGTTTTACAATTTTTTTCGTTCGTTTTCGTACTTTGTCATTCAACACTGGTTTGATCAGCTAAACATGAGCAATGGCGTATGTCCACAATCCAATAGAATTTAACTGTAAACTCCCATTGCAACAAACATTTAAAAATCTCAAAAATTTTTTCGCGAAAACTACCAGGCCCTGCTAATTATATAAGATAACCACACGTCTGTGATTTGAGGATGTAACCTCAAGACGCTAGAGAATTAACACTCCCAATCACTAGAGACCTGGAAAATTCGCGTTTTCTTTTAGGCGCAAGCAAGAATTCCAGCAAATATACATCTGTATCATGTTCACAATTGACCGTTCACTTACTCGACACTTCCTTGATGTAGCAGAGCCAATAATAAAACTATAACTGAACACAGGCCCATTTCACAGTGTCAGCGAGCAGCTAATAAACAGCTGCTGTCTGCACGATTTTACATATATTCTTGGAGGCTAGCCTACATGTCAGTGACACCCGCGAAATTTTCCAGTCTCTACCAATCACTGACTATGAAGCAGGATTGCAGATGTGCACGTAAGGCACTTCGACAAACTGGGACAAAATTCTTTTCCCGAAAATTCTCGTCCTTGTTAATAAGACATCATGCTAAGAGATGATGGTTTACCGAAGAAAACTTGACTGTTTGCTGCACGGAAAGAAAATTATTGTTGTAGTTACCATACTTATGTTAAAATAGGGACAACATTCCAACTTGATTGTCGGTACTATATGGGTTGTTCTGTAGAAGTAACAATATATTCTGTGACAGAAAGATGCTCTTTGCTCGTTCTACACAACAACTTGTTACTTCTACAGAACAGATTGTTATAGGAACAATCTAGATGGTACTGATAACCAAACTATTTTAACAGAAGTAACTCCAACGATACTTTTCTTTCAGTGTGGGTTTCAACATCCGTTCATCTTATGAAAAGATTGCTGGCTTACGCTTGTATGTAGAGCTGTTGCCCTATTTGACTGAGCCAATAAGAATAGAGCTATAGTAATAGTTGATGTATATTATTAGTCTGCAGACAGCTACGTTGTGTCAGACGTATATCAGCCAACCAAACATGTCGCGAGAAACCACAGTATTTTCAAAGGTGTGCTTGCACAAAACATTTTCACGAAATACCGAATCATTTATAATCATGACCATTAAAAACACTGTTTCTAAGCCCTCCGACACGTCAAACGACGACGTTTACAAGATGCCGTACTTCAAAATGTACAAACCGGACGTCTGTGAATCTCAGACAGAAACGGGCAATGAACTTTGCTACAGACTTCCCACAAAAAAAGTCTTATTGTCGCTGCCTGAAGTTCCATAGTAACAATGTATGGACGGAAACCTTGCACGCTAGTTGAGCAAATGGCTCCTGGCGATGTGCGCGCTTCAAGGTCATCCTGAGTCTCTTAACACGCTGTTAGGCGGGGCTCTTAACAAGTCGGCAAGTTCCGGCCCGAAGGTGTAAATTACCATATCCTGCCGCTATCTCCGGTTTGCCAGTGAGGCGTGCGGGGCTGGTAGCAGCTGGCGGAATTTGTTAGCATACTGATGAGTAGCTACTCGGGCGTGTTATGAGAACATGCCAATTAACCACGTGCCAGCGTCTTGCAGAGTGTTGGTTATTATTATCACAGTAATTAATAATTCTTGCTCGGCACATACCCCGTGGTTATTGCCGCCCGGACTGCGGTGCTTGGGCGGGTTACTCAGCAGATAATTATTTATAAAAAGGTAGAATATACGTATACATCTTGAATTCGTTAAACTTTTATTTACACTGTTTTTCACATTACGTTTCATACATTAGGCTACGACAGACATACTTTGTAGGGATGATGGCACATTGCGAAAATATTTTGGGTCAACATACCCTTGAAAACGCTGTAGTTTCTTCCAACGTGTTTGATTGGCTAACACAAGGTAGCTGTCTGCAGACCAATAACATGCACCAAATTGTGGGATTCTTATTGGCTCAGTGAAAAAAGGCAACAGCTTCATAGGTACAAGAGAAAGCCAGAAATAATCTAATAAGCTGAACATGTGTTGAAATACAGCAAACAGTCAAGTTTTCCTGCGATAAATCATCATTAGAGGCACGTTTATTTCGCGTATTCATCCGGTAGCAGCTTAGACTTCTCAGTCCTATACACACACTGGCTACAGTCGAATATTCATTGGCTTCTAACAGTACACGCAGGTACCACGTGTGTTCCCGACGGTTTAATTCCTTGGTTTGCAGTCGTCAAATGTATGTCAGAACAGCTGTCGTCCGATCACAGTAAGACAGTGAAGTATATATACATCATTGACGTTCAACCTGACTTACAATCAATACGCTAAATTCTCGTGCCTCTAATCGTCATCTCTAAATATTTGACGTCTTCAACTTTTTTTACAATGGAACGCAACGAGCTATATAGTAAACATAGAGGGGCGGAAACAGCAATCTCCAAGGCCCTGAGGTGAAGCCCAATTGAACGTGGTATTTTGAGCATAGATAAAAGAGTTTCCGCCCCTCTATGTTAACTATGAAGCTCGTTGATGGCATGAATAAAAACCTTACATTTAACCAGTAGGGACCTCAGATTGCCGCGTAAAGATTTCTGCGTAACTTAGTTTCAGCGTCTTACGCGCACTTCTTATACTCTGCTTCGTGGTCTCTGATTGGACGTATTAACTGTCACGAGTCGTGGTGTTCTACCCGCCAATTACAGACATGTGGTGTTGCAGTAACCTTACTGTGATTGGCTGAGTGAAATGAGACTAGTCTCTTCATAAAGACCCGCTGCCAACAACCATGAAGCAAAACTGCAGGTGTGCTCGTAAGGCACGGAAACAAACTGCGACAAAACTCTTTCCGCGAAAATCAGCTGTCCCTAGTTATTAGGGATTTATGTGAAACTACTCTAGTAACATGCAGTGGACTTTATGAGGGCGTGGTACATAATTGAACACTAAAAGCATTAATCTAGATAACTGTAGGTTTCTTGAAGCCAATTTGCGAAAATTAAACTATGACAATCCTAGACAATAGTTTTAGTCAACGTTTTAAACAAAATTGTTTCCAGTGTTACGAACTTCTGAGGCGCAATCTCTGACGCCGGAACCTCGTGCATTTAACTGCGGCGCAAGAGATCACGCGTAACGAATTAGTAATTCTGGATAAATATATGCTCATAAAGAAGGCCAATACCATTATCTAGGATTGTCATTGAGTATTTTATCCATATTGGCTTCGAAAAAAGCGTAGAAATTAATTAATGTTTTCAGCGATTATATATTTACCACGCACTCTTAATATTTAAAACTTTCCACCAATAAAAATATGGGGTGACCACTGAAAGTGTTAGTCAGGCGAGTGATGTATGATACCACTGCACATTATTTCAGTTGCTTCACTCACACAAACACACGGCCAGTATGGGGACCATGTATTTGATTACTTGTGCATAAAATGACATAAGGAAGGGGTAATTACAGCAGCGAGGCGTGAAGAGTTCTAGGGCAAGCGGTGATTGTCAATGACTAAACATAAATCTCAGTTACCTGTATAAACATTTGACTGGTAGAGACAGACACACTCCACAACTAGTAGCGTGTAAGAGGCGATGAACATATTCCCCAGTAAAACACCTTCATGATCAAAGTGTATAGTCGGATGTTCTACTGCTTGCCTTGGAACACGCCGCGCGAATGGTTAATTGTAAAATGCCCAATGTTCTGCAATGCGATCACACAACTTTACGAATTTGAAGCCAATAACTAGAGCCCGGTAGTTTTCGCGAAAAGATATTTGCACCATTTTGTTTCAGTGCCTTGCATGCAAACCTGCATCTCTGCTTTGTGGTCAGTGATTGGATGCCTTAACATACAACGTCTGGATGTTAAACCCGCAAATCACAGACGTGTTGTGTCACAGTTATCCATGTACTGATTGGCACAGTCAAATTAATAATGACTCTGCACAAAAACACTATGCCAATAATCATTAAGTTGAGCTGCAGGTAAGACACTGAAACAAAGTGGGGCAAAAATTTTTCGCGATAACTAACGGGCCCTAGGCATAATACGTTATGGAGTGTGTTCGGGCCATATAGACCAGTGTAGTCTGACCTGTCACAAATATTAACGCGTTATGTGTAGTTTCGACACACAATTCCCAGATGCAGCTAAAGATTTTACATTCGATA
Source organism: Medauroidea extradentata (assembly GCA_003012365.1). Taxonomy (NCBI): domain Eukaryota; kingdom Metazoa; phylum Arthropoda; class Insecta; order Phasmatodea; family Phasmatidae; genus Medauroidea; species Medauroidea extradentata. The sequence goes on along the minus strand of PNEQ01009179.1, from coordinate 42,742 downwards.
TTGTCCACATGTCTCTGTTGGGGTAGGAAGAAACGTCGTGACCCGTGTGCTCAGGAGGATGGTTAGAAGTGGGGCGTCCCCCTGGACGGGGTCCAGCGTACTGCGAGCCAGCGGCCACTGGCGCCTGCTGTGTGGTTAGGGGGTGGGGAGGGGGTGTTGCCTGAGAAAGCTCGCCGCTTTTAAATATAGGCGGTGTCAGTCAGTGATCGCCCCGGCCGACGTCGTAAATTCTCGCCGCCGCTCAACGAACCAACAAACCAGCCGTCCGGCCCAGCAAGGTCGTAGACGCCTACCCCCTCCCCCCTTTCCAACCTATCCTCACCCCTTCACTTGCCAAGCCGCTAAGACCGGGTTCTATAGTTGGTACACGGTCATTCGATCATCAGTTCCGGAAGTGAAGATATGTTGGTCAGCGACTAACATCTAAGTCTTCAGCACTGGTGACGGGCAACATGATTCGAATATGGAACAACGCTCGAATCACAGAACATTTAGGAATACAGAAGAGAAACAACCGGTAGGACGGTAAACTCAGTCACACACGCCAGCAAAATGGCTTCTCTGGCCAGCAACATGGCGGAAACGCCTACCGCCAATCAACGTAAGGCGGTCGCCTTACTAACCGGCAACCACACCAATAGGAAACTTGCCGTAACATGCAGGAACCAAGCAGACACGGGGCTGGCATCAACAGCCATAAGCGGCGAAGTTCGCCCTTAACAAAAGAGCCGCCATGTCATTTCACGTCTGTATTACTGTTTAGTCTGTGCCGGAATGAAGGGGTGGGGGAAAACTGGAGATCCCCGAGAAAACCTGCCGAGCAGCGGCATCATCCAGCAAGATCCCCACATGCGAAATTCCGGGAACCGACCCCGCCGGGAAGCCACTTTCGGAAGCCGTTACTGAGGAAACGCATATCTCCCCCCGCATCCTAACCCCATCGCCCGATCGAAGTTTTTTTATCAGTTACTACTAGAGACTGGAGAAAAAATCAAGAATTTATAGAACTGTAGGATGGACTCCACGGATACATGTACACTACAGCTACTGTATGTTTGCCTGATAAATAGACATATTTTACGCTAAAACAGATATATACTGGCGTGTAGGATAGACTCCTTTGTTGTATGTACTCTCAAGCAGATGTTATGTGTGTGTGAAATCGGGCACATGTATTATCGTTATATATAATTAGACTTGTGATATTTTGAACAATAACTACAACGAAAGGAACGACACTAGTCTCACGCGACTGTAATTAGGCAAGTGCACTTTCCCACTAAATATCTACTCTCTAGCTGCCTGGTGACTCAGTGGTACACCACAACTGAGATGAAACTAGTTAGGTAATTTTTATTGTTACTAAGCCATCCGTGAGATTTTAAGGCTCGGTTTCAATCGCCCTATTAGCTTTTATTATTTTTCGCTTTTTTGGAATTCTGAGAAGAAAAATGTTAAATATGCGATTATACCTCAAATACTATTTACATTTCGCTAAAGTACAGACCTTGCGATTAAGCTGTTAACTTATAATTACGCCGCAGTATGTGTGGTAAATTTTTTTAATTTCATAGTTTGCCCGACAGACTGCAACCTAACTATACATTTCTATCTTCATTGCAATGTTTGTACTGCAGTACAAAGTAGATAGAATTTGCGGTATGGTCGCCAATTTAAGATATTTCTTCTCAAAATAAAAAAAAAATAAAAAGCAAAAAATAATAAAGTTCAATATGGCGTCTGAAACCTAGCCTTAAGTCACGGTCGTAGAAGAACAGGCCTGGACACTCGCCTGGATATTTGACCCCCTTGTTGTTTGGCTGTAGTTCACCAAGTTACCGAGAATATTGTGTTTTATTGGCGCTGATGTTACGGCGGTCCGACTAAACTCCGCCCACTTCCTTTCCGCTAAGATAAACACTTTATCAAAACGCATTTTTTGTCAATTTATGAAATACTTTCTTCGCTCACAAATTTAAGAAAAGGCTCCAGCAATGTTTATTTACTTTATAAAATTAACAATGGAAAAAAAAGTGGACGGAGTTTGAGTCCGACCGTCCGGAAAACAGCGCCAAAAAGTACGACATTCTCGGTAACTTGACGAACTACAGCCAAACAACAAGGGGTTCAAGCAAAATACATTGTTAGATAGGCGAGTGTCCAGACCTGTTCTTCTACGACCGTGGCCTTAACAGAAGTCCTCGAGTGGCGCATGGACGGCGTTGCAGCGTGTCACGCGCATACATTTTTACGCGAAACCACTTAACTTATCCATATTATGTTCACCTACGAAAAGAACACACACTTGAAACCATGCTTATATTTTTTCAAAAATGCGGCACGCTTGCTAGAAACATGATATTCGGGCCTCTCAAAATGGCTAAAAACGGGTTTTTTAGACTGTTGTAACTCCGAAAATATTACCTGAATTCGTAAAGTGCAAAACGAGAAGCATGCGTTGGTCTTTACTGCAAACTATTCAAAAATAAAATATTGGGGCCACCGCTTTAGGTCCCATAGTAAAAAGACTACAACGGAAACCTTGCACGCCAGTTTGGCGCGCTGCGAATAGAGGCGATATGCTTCTCGTCAAGCGTGGGACACTGGCTCTTATCGCTACGCTGTTACCACGCGTCAAAGGTGGAAATTCGACATCGCGAAGGACTCCTCTTAAGTGAACCGTTTGGCAATCGTAAGAGCGATACAAGCATGGAGGTGTTTTAATTATAACTTGTGCCCAAATAAATAGGTAGAAACATCTCATTCTTCTAACAAGAACAAAAATACGTAGTGTCTTCGGATAAGGACGTCAGCCAATGAAATAACGACAGGATCTTCAACGTATACTCCCGCGCTTGTGCAGACTATAAGCAGAGGACAGATATAGTAACAAGTCTATGTACCTCAGCCGGTAGGTCGTTGACCCCGCCGGATTCAAATTAATAGGGCCACGTGACCATTCAGTCAACCAAATCCTGCCAGTTTCTTTATTACTATTGCTGTCACTTGGTGTATTTTCGTGGTTGAATCGGTAACAAGTTGGTTACCAGTATTTTGATAAAAATATTTACACTTATAAGCGAGAGCGAAATGTATTTGTACGTTTGTCACCGAAGTTAGCCGATTCGGGCGAGAATTTCAAAATTATATTTTTTTTTATTTTGTTTCACTTAAGTCAAAGATAGAATTAAAAGTTTACAGATATGTTGACTTCTTTGCGAGCAGAAAACATTTTTTAAAGCAAGAACCATTATTTTTATGTTTTTATTGAAATAAATGTTTTCATTTAACAATCAGAAATTATCGTACGTACAACGTGAACAACTATAAATTTACGACCTAAATTGCAAATCCAGGCCTACCCGTGCGTATGTAAACGTAAGTTACGAACGACAACATCCCGTACATGTAAACGTATCTTGTGACCTACTTCGCTATTCACGTAGCTGCACTGCTGTGTATTTCGAAACACTCCTGCTGCCGGAGTCGCGGAAATTCTGTGGTCCTCAAACATGCTACCAATTCAACCGCCAAAATACGCCTATTGCGTTACCACCGCGGCTCAGTGGTAATACCTAAGAGCGCTCTCTGAGTTGCGCAGTGCTGACTGCGCATGACGAACGACAGCTGGTCTGCCGACTCAACACTCACATCTGCGAAGTTGCCGCGCCGCGAAGCTACAGTTCCTCAAACAAGCGGCGTGAAGAAGGCAAGTGATAATGGTGAGAAAAAGAACAGTGAAGAAATCGCGCCGGCGAGAGAGGAAAACATTTATTTTGGCCACCGACAGCAGTACGGAAATAAAACGAGAGAAGGAAAACAATTCCCCGGTTTACTACCGACAGTTAAATGGGGGTGGTTCGTATTCTGCCCAACCAGACTGTAGTCTGTGTTGTGTCTCTGATGATGGCCGACTTGCTGACGCTCCTAGTCGAAGCTTAGGTTTCTTTCTCCGGTCGCTGTCTTTCGCTGAGTCTAAATACGTCATTGGTAGGGAGTGGAAAATTTCGCGAATTCAATTACCTGTAGGCTAGAATCCATTATACTATGATTACTAAAGCCCCGTATATTCGTTCATTGTCTGCTGTTCCACTGAGTAGCAGCTAGTTGACAAATAGTCGGGGCTTTAGTATGCTTAGTACAGTTGATTCTAGTCTGCAGGTCATTGAATTCGCGAAATCTTCCAGTCCTTAGTCCTTGATAGAGAGGATGGTTTATCGCTGCACGATAAACCATCCTCTCTAGTAGATAAGGACCGGAAGTTTTCGCGAAAACGTAAGGCACTGAAACAAAGTGGTGCACAATGTTTTCGCTAAAACTTCCAGTCCCTAGTTGAACACTTTCGGCTCTGCCGAAATTATAAATCAATATCATTAGGGTCTGAACATTTCCGACACTAAATTTCAGCACAAGTTCGACTTCAAACATGTTTTCATCTAAATTTATTTTGCAACTGGATCACGGTGTGTCAGACACGTAGTCTACTGAAGATTTCCCAAGAATAGAGGCCAGATAAATTTGCGTGTTCGCTGTCCTGTATGGCAGCCCTCAATAATATATGTACCCAAGTAGATAACAGCTGCCTATTGAAAATGCTGAAATTTGATACTAAAATTTAAAAATTTCAAGAATTTTTTAAAATACAAAAAAAGTTCATATAGGAAACCTTGTAGCCTGAAACATCGTTATTTACTGTAAGTTTTTTTTTTTCTGTTTGATATGCCAGTTGGTTTTAGTGGCGTACATAGAAACTGAAAATACAAATTTTGAAATGTACGAGTCATTACGCAAAAAAAAAAATTATGAGAGATAAAAAAATTCATAAGAGAAAAAGTTAATGATAATTTATATCTAAAATAGGAAAGAAAAAGTCTGGTACAAACATAAAAACAAAAATATGACGCTGAAAATTACTGTAGCCCATGCCATCCAGCCGACAACATTCACATTCTTCGCTTGTCTAGGCAGGCTTCCCAACTTGACGTCATTTATTTACCGGCGTCGATCTTCTCAGCCGTGACGTTGTCGCGACAGTGGAACCTTGTGCGCCACTTGCTTTCTAAATATATTTCTGTTCAACAGGTTATCTGGCAGTGTTCCAACCGGTTCTTTTTATCAACGAAATTCTCTCGTTTCCCGATTTACTATACTGAAAGTCGAATGTATTTCCTTGGTAAATATTGTAACAACTAACAACTTTGCAGTCCTGGACGCAGCCAGGTTCGTTTGGGTTGGAGAGCTTAGATAATTAAATAAATAAATAAATTTTAAGTTCTTAATTTAATTACGACACACTATAAACTCTACATTAAGTATACAACACTCGCAATTAACACTTTTCAAATAAACACTTACAGATATTGTATACATGTAATATCCCTAAAGGCCTAATTTACTGCTCTCTCCCTCTCTCAAATCAGTCCTCCGACCCCATAAGTTTCTATCTAGAAATGTCTCAAAATACACAGCTACAGTTCAACCCGTTCGTCCACTTTCACCCTTACTCACACCACTCGAAGATTCGGCGTCGTCCACATCTCCGTAGCACAGAATGTTTAGGAATACAGAAGTGAAAGAGCTGGTAAGCCAGCGAACTCAGAGACACACGCTATAAAAATGGCTTCCCTGGCCAGCAGCATGGCGGAAACACCTACTGCCAATCAGCGTAAGGCAGCTGCTCTGATAATCGGCAGCCAAGTCAATAGTCTCGGGCAGCCAATCAGCGGCGAAGTTCACCAATACCAAACGAGCCGCCGCGTCATTTCGCGTCTGTATTACTATTTAGTCTGTGTCCGTAGCCTCTCCTCGATCTGCTGGTCCATGGCCGTCTTTAGTAGAAGGCCGGAGTCTTGAATATGGCAACGCTGCATTGGAGGCCTGCTACCTGCTACTCATTGCCTATCCTAGTCTCTGTAGTGTGTCTAGATGCAGCTTTAGTGGCGTGTGCACGTCTACACAGACTCGGGCAGCCAATGAGCGTGAACGGCAGCAGACCCCCGATGCAGCGTTGCCGCATTCAAGATGACTGCCTTCTACTAAAGTCGGCAATGGCTGGTCCCGTCTCGTCCCTCGCTACCGAGTCCGTTGCGAACACTCGCCAGCTGAACACCGCAAACACCACGTCTATGCGCGCAGTGGGCCGGTATTTATAGTCGCCCGCGACGACGCCCAGAATATTCTCAGACCTCGCCAATGTAAGCTGAACCTTCTAGGTGTTGCAGGAACATTCGGTTACATCCGAGCTGAATTCTTGTACCGTATGACTGACAGGTGCCTACCCATTCGGAACGCCTGTGACGTCAGCTAGGCGGGAGTGGCCCACGTCGCCAGGGACGGGAAGATGGAGGAAAGGCGGTGGGGCGCAGTACACTGACTCGTCACGTGAGTGGGGATAGCGAAGTAGGGGTGAGAAGGGCGCAGTCCGCTGTCTCGACGCCGGGGCTGTAGGAAGAAAGCAGAAGGAGGGGAAGGCGGCGCGACCCGTCAAACGACCCCCCTCCCCAAGCCCTCGAGAGCGCTGACTTGTTACAATATCACAAACTTCGCTAAAGACGAAACTCTCGAAAAACGTTCATTACAAAATATACTTAATTTATTGACCTGTACATAGAACACGAAATACAAACAGAACTCCTTTGACAGTTCTGCTTCGTTCCTATGGCCTCCCCTCTTCTAACGATAATTCTAATACATGTTAGAAAGAAAATGTGTTTTCTTATGGAACAGTTTGCCACAGGGATAATTTCTGCCGCTAGTTTCGCTGCTATAACTAAGGGACCAGATGAAATTCGAAACCGTAGTAAAATTAAATTTAAATAGGCGTGGAAATTATAGAAGTACTTTAGTTTAATTTTAAAGGAAAAACAATCCAAATTTATTATTAACTTTACGTTACTTAAAATTCAAGTAAGCTCTGCGATTGGTCAGTTTACACACCTTACCAACATCAGCGCAACTGGTGGCAGAATTTTTCTCTTGTCAAATTAATAACAATGAGTTTTCTAACCTGCACCATCCCTCTTCCTACAAATCTTCAAACTGCGCTGTGGATCATTATACTCATGCAAAAATGTAGGCAGTGTTCCAATTTACGTATCAACAAAATAAACACACGACCGATTACTGCATTTATTTGTAGCTGGCCTACATTAATAAACTTCCTAATTAACAAAAGAAAAAAAATTGTCAAACATACGCCGCGTTGCTTTGATATTAAGAATTATTACGAGAATGAAAACTTTAAAGTGCAGACTAAGGTTCTACGGCCGTAACTTATATTTCCAATGTAAAAGATTAGTGAAATGTTACAGTTATTGTTCTCATGTGGTAATAATAATCGAAGGCCTTAAAATTTCGCGTTTATTTTTACGACAGGCTAGACTTTGAACAAACTGCGTAACGTTATTGGCCTCAATCTCCGTATCCTTATGTGCCCGCATTACACGACCATAGTAACCTTTTATCATTGGTTGATAAGTCCTTCAGGCATGTCACACAAACTGTCAGATGAGCATACAGTAATTTGGAATTCAGTCTGCTACCAACAGTACAGGATGCAAATAATTTTGTAGCGGAGCAAAGATAGCTTAAGCTCCCCGCCCCCAAGATTTTGACCTAAATTTTACGGGTGAAAAAAAAAGTAAATATTAGGTATAGGAAAGTAGTTAATAATGCTATAATATTTCGTTTTAGTAATTTGTAAATTGAATATTTGCTAAGCGTGAAATGTGAACTTTAATATTAGCTTTGAAATTAAAGTCGTCATTTCGGTTCAATTTTCCGATACACATAAGCGTGCACACTGCAACACGACACTTTATCTTTATGTTAAAAAATAACGTTAATAATTTTTCTCTCAGCCAAAAATTTACTACACTTTCATTATTAACTGAATTAGCTTCTTTTAGTCGGATATTATTGTTATGTTCTAACTTTCGTAAACAAAGCCGTGCCAGACTGCCACCCTTCTGATATGCCGCCCGGGGCATATTCCCCTCTTGCCCCTCCCCACTCTCTCTTCTAGATCCAGCACTGGCTGTCAAATAATAACTCGACATTTGCGTGTCAGTAGTAATAATTTTCGAACACAGTTACATCTCAGGTTATTTTATTGTAAACTTATAAAATTAATGCATATTTTCTAGCAACTCATAGGCATATTGTTAGGTGAACCCGATTTCCGTTATAAGATTTCATGACTGGTTGTAGTTCAAAACACATCCACTTCAGCTACTAGTTGGTTGATTACGGCCTGCAACTTGTGTGATTAGAAGACGATTATGTTAAGTTTTTAAGGACGAATCACAAATTTTCAGTAGCAGAGCCACCAGAGGTACTATTAGTCCAAACAGAAAGAACTTCAGAACGATGTGAAGCTTAGAAAACAGTAATATTTTTAAGCGATAAATAGAGCCACGCAAGGCTGTCAAAGGGGGCCAAGATCATAATATATGTTTACATAAACAGGAACGGATGAAGCCTATGTATAAATTTGTAGCCACTGGCATATTTCTACAGATGAAACAGCGTTGATTACGAAATTGATCAAACTGCAAATAGTTTGCTATACATTTTATTAAAAAAAAAACTAAACACATGGTGGAACATCTGTTATAGGGGGGATCAGGCCTCCTACCCCTCCTCCTTATGGGCGCCCCTGAAGCCACCATTTTATCTCGAAAAAAGTTTTGCATCACTTGGTTTCAATGTCTTATGTGCACATCTGCATCTGTGATTCATGGTCAGTAATTGGATGTATTAACTATCACTTGTCTTGTGTTTCTACTGGGATGTCACAGACGTGTGTTGCCACAAATGTCTTACTCTGATTGGTTCAATCACATGAGAGACGGGTCTGAACAAAGATATGCTGCCAATAACTATGAACAACATCTGCTGGTGTGTACGTAAGTCATTGAAACAAAATTATGCAAAAATATTTTCGCAGCAAAATCGTGGCTCTAGTGATAAATCATCATTATTTGTAAATATTACAGTTGTGAATTGAGTCAGTGATATTTATTTTTTAAAGAACTTTGCTACCACTTGTTTCGATGCTTTACGTGTACAGCTGCAGATTTACTTCGTAGGCAGTGATTTGACTTTTTTAATCAGTGTCTTGGGGTTTCACCCACAAATCGCTGTAACCTTACTCTCACTGGCACACTCCAGCCAATTACAAGCTGGCGAGGTGCAATAATAATATAACATTTGTTTAGTTCAGAATTCAGGTAAGAATGAACGGAGTATAGCAGGGCAGCCGCGTACGCTGATTGGCAGCAGGTGTTTCCGCCATGTTGCTGAAGCCATTTTGTGGCGTATGTGACCTTGTCCGTGTCTCAGTTCACTCAAGAGTGTGTTATCCTTCTCCTCTCTCTCTCTCTCTCTCTCTCAGCCACGTTATGTTGACGTCGAAGAGAGTACTCTCAGGTCGTCTCAATTTGTTGGCGAGAGTACGGAAGTGCGAGAGAACGAAACTGCTCACTCGCTGCACTCTCTCGTTCTCTTTGGCGCACGCCATCTTGATTACAACTATGGTTTGAGATTATTGAAGAAACGTGTGTCGTATACTGCATGTATTTCAATATTTATACACAAATAATTATTCCCAATGAGCATTTAACTGTGGCGAGAAATTGTGTAAACGTTTTCTTCCCTAGTAGACGATTGAATGTATAAAATGCAAAATATTTCTATCGCCAACAAACGGCTATTTGCCGCTTGAAATACGATGGTGGTAAGTTAGAAATTATTGTTTGTATTACCTACAACTATATTTGATGTGTTTATAACTTGTATTAATAGAATATACGCACTTGTTACCTTCGCATCGTTCGTTTACAAACACGAGAGTGCATCGTCCCAAGTGAAGAGAGCGAGAGTGTACAAGAGCTACTCTCACGTAATACGAAAGAGTGCTCTCTCTCCGGAGAGTACTCTTTAAGGCCATGCCCTTTACTTTCTATTTTTTTCAGCAATGCTATTTTTTACGCTTAAACGAGAACAGATATCACAAATCTGTCTCGCAGTTTTGTTTAAAATCGTATTTTCCATGTTGGCTAATTTTTAACACAGCAAATACTGTGGTTTCAGCTAATTATGTAACTAACGAAATTATAGTTAGTCGAATTTTTAGTCAAAAGCGTATAATTCTGGCTTTTAAAAAATATATAGTTATAACGGCAAAAGCCATTTTAAACGATACTGCCAGACAGATTTTTGATATATGCTTTCGTTTAAGCTTAAAAAAAAAAAAACTAAAGAATGGCCTTACGAGGCTGCGTCACCTCTTTGTTAATAATATTCATTTTCGTTTAATAAATTAAGGATGTGACGAATATCCGACAATGTTTATTTGTAGAAACATTAAATTTTACTATTACGTGCGTATTATTGGATAAACTCGGAACTGGAAGTTATTTACTGTTTGTTATTTGCCGAGGGATAGTATTTATGTTAATTTTAAATTAGCTTAATTATTTCATAGTTACGCTTTAATTTTTCAGTTACAATGTACGCATTGAAATATAAAGTAGTTAGCTACGTCTCCATTGATATAGTTTTCTTTACATCTTGCCAAATTTTTAATCAGGAAGGAATTAAGAAGAAAATGTTATCACAGTAAGTGACACGGCTCTTAAATTGAGACACGGCCTGAGTTTGCCTTCCCGCCGGCTATTTCACGTCTGTATTCGTATATATTCAGTGTCAGAGTTAAGAGCTAGAGGGACAGTACGTGGTCGTCGCGTCGTTCAGGATACCTTCCTTCCTCCTCACTTTGTCGTTGAGAGGCGAGTCACCACGACCACAGACGACTACCAAGGGCCCTCGCCCGGGGGGACGTCCCACCGCACCACACGACTGCCTAGAAGCCTTTGATGACGCCGGAGGTCTGAAGACACCGCACATTCCTGGCGGGGCACCACACTCCGGAATGTCCCCGCACCCTCGTCCACATTTCCCGACAACCCTCTTAGTAGCGGCGCGCCACGGCACGGGCTCGTAACCCTTAGGCACGCGGCTTGCAACTCTTCAGAAGCTACTGTGCTCGTCGGAACCTTTGACGCCAGCCAGGGGTTACCCAGGACTTTTGTCCGCGGGGTTTTTAACAGGACTGTAGCTAGGATTCTGGTGTTGGAGGGGGGGGGGGACTGAACCTGGTAATGTTATTAAGGACCACAGATCCATCCGATCCCCAATAAAGCACGAGATACGGTGGCCCTCTCCAGAGAAATTTTTGATTGAAAGGTGCAAAATGGTGCTATTTAAGAGTGCGTGGTAGATAAATAAACGCTGAAAACATCAATTGATTTCTACGCTTTTTTCGAAGCCAATATGGATAAAATACTCAATGACAATCCTTGATAACGGTATTTGTCAACTTTATGAATAAATATTTATCCAGAAATACTAATTCGTTACGCGTGATCTCTTGCGCCGCAGTCAAATGCACAAAATTCCGGCATCAGAGATTGTGTCTCAGAAGTTCGTAACACTAGAAACAATTTTGTTTAAAACGTTGACTAAAACTATTGTCTAGGATTGCTATTGTTTAATTTTCGCAAATTGGCTTCAGGAAACCTACAGTTATACATCAATGCTTTTAGCGTTGAATTATATACCACGCCCTATTAAGATGTTCTCGTACTGTTAAAAAAGTGGAGGATTCAGGTCCCCTAGACTCTCCCTGTCTAAGTTTTGTTAGATGACTGCAATTACAGCGTTATAGTTTTAAATCGTAACAGTTAAATGTTTGCAATAAGTGTAAGTGAAATAGTCCTTACATAAAAATAACCATCATTCAAAAAGTGTTACACATTTTCTAAGGTTGTTTCAACCCCACAAAACCCGTTTTGGATGCACCACTGATGCCAGCTGTTAGGTTCAGCCATAGCCGTCTTAAGTAGAAGGCCGCGGCTTTAGATCTGGCAACCCTGTCAGGAAGGGTCATTTTAACACTTCTTTTGTCTCGCTAACAGCAATGGCTTCCCCTGATTCGCCGGTATGTGTGGCACAATAACGAATCAGGTAGAGTCGTTGTCTTTGGAGAGCTAAAAGAAGTGTTAAAATTACCCTTCCTGACAGTGTTGCCAGATGTGAGGCCGCGGCCTTCTACTAAAGACGGCTATGGTTCAGCTCGAATTTCCGCATAGCGTAGGTTGCCACCGCGTATCCTAGAATGTTGCCAGAGGTAAGCTTATGACCAAACACCGGGAGAAGTTCACGGTTCACTGACTTGTGTGTGACAGTAGGCCTATTCTCAAGGACTGGGAAATCTCGCACTAATTTTGGGTCAACATACATTTAAAACTCATGTACATTTCTGCCTCGTTCATAACTGGACCATAGTTATTTATTACATGTGTTCTGAAGAATTTTGAACCAATAACAAACAAGCAAAAGAAAACATGGATGATTTTCATTCTGTTACACCACAAGTGAATGTGTAAAATCACTATTTGTCATAATGATAAGGTTCGTTAATGATTTAGACATCGTTTTCTAGCCTGTCTGTCATTAAACTTATGAAACTTTCCTGTTCCTTATTTTTGTGGCAGAAATATCCCCTACGTGTGACGTAAATAACAAAGCAACGCTAGATGACATTAAAAAAGTTATTTCAAATGCTAAATGATCAATGCAGACCATTTACGTTACAGACACACATACGTTATCAAGTATTATTCAAATTTATATTCTCTAAGTGGCGACAACCCGTTTATATGCTCCAGTGGCGTATTGTAAAGGTGTTTCAAGAAAATATGTGTTTTTTCTCAACTGTACCTGTTGGCTTCCGCTTCTGCTCGCCATCCTCTCAGACACAGACTAAATAGTAACATAGTAACACAGACGTGAAATGATGTGGCGACTCATTTTATTGCCGCTTATTGGCTGCCCGATGCTGTCGATACCAGCCCCGTATCTGTCTGGGTCCTGCATGTTACTGCAGGATTCCTATTGGCCTGGCTGCCGGCTAGCAAATCGGCCGCGTTACTCGGGTTGGGGGTAAACGATTCCGCCATGTTGCTGGCCAGCGAAGACATTTTGCTGGCGTGTGTGACTCAGTATGCTGTCCTGACGGCTATTCCACTTCTGTATTCCTAAATATTCTGTATCTTAGACGTGGTTATGCCAGTTGACGCCACAACGCACGTATGACTTGCAGCTAGCTCTACCACAGAATATTTAGGAATACAGAAGTGAAATAGCTGGTAGTTCGGCAAACTCAGTCACACACGCCAGCAAAATGGCGTTCCTGGCCAGCAACATGGCGGAAATACCTACCGCCAATGAGCGTAAGGCGGTTGCCCTGCTAGCCGGCAGCCAGGCCAATAGGAAACCTGCCGTAACATGCAGGAGCCAAACATACACGGGGCAGGTATCAACAGATTCGGGCAGCCAATAAGCGGCGGAGTTCGCAATTATCAAACGAGCCGCCACGTCATTTCACGTCTGTATTACTATTTAGTCTGTGGCTCTACGATGGTCACATAACTTGTTCGGTTCGTCCTGGTTCCTCGATACTTAACTGGTTCCTGCTGCGTGCACCCAGACTGTACAGTACTGAGCAAATGCCAACATACCTTGCAACTGCTCGCCACACTTCCCTGTGACCACGTTAGATCAGACGCCCTGGAAACATCTCTGTGAGAGGTTCATCTACGTCCTTGATGTGTGTGCAACGGTACCGTCCTTTTCGGGTAGAACACTGGAAAAATCAGCGTCATTGAGTTTAAGGGGCCTCCCTAGATAGGCTGCGTTTGTGTGTGTGAGACAGGAGCGGTAAGGTTGCCGTTGACCGACGTATGTAATGTATTATCGCCTCTCCGCGCAAGCCACTCAGATGGCGGGCAGTGCTTCACTATTATCCTTTTTCCTATGGGACTTTAAGCTGTGACCAAATTATTCCATTTTTGGCCACTGTAGTTCAAAGTCCAACGCTTGTTTCTGTAGTTGTGTTTTTCGAATCCGGTTGTTATTTTTACAGATACGGCGTTCTGAAAACTCTATTTTTGGCAATTTTCAGGGGCCCGAAATTTATGTTTTACATAGACGTACTGAATTTTTAAAACTATAGTGACACAGTTCGAAGTTTGTGTCGTACATAGCATGTTGGAGTCTAACAAACAATCAACTTTTCCCGCGATTTACCAGTGTCTCTATTCACTGCTTTACGTGCACAAATGCAGTTTTGCTTCTGTGTTCGTGGCCACATGTATTTGTGGAAAGAGGTTTCTCATTTGACTGTACCAATCAGAATGATGTTACTGCGATACCACACTTCTGTGATTTGCAGTAAATTGTTAAGATACATAATTAGAGACCTGAAAAATTCGCGAGTTCCCTGACCCGTAGGTTAGCCTCCAAGAATATTAGCGATCTCGAACAGACAGCAGTTGTTTATTAGCTGCTCGCTGGCACAGTTAAATGGGCCTGTATTAAGTTACAGTTTTATTATTGGCTCTGCTACTTCCAGGAAGTGTTGATCAAGTTAACTGCCAATTGTGAATGTGATACCCACCTATAGTTTCTTGAATTCTAGCTTGCGCCTAAAAGAAAACACGAAATGTTCAGCTCTCTATACATAATAGTTGAGAACAGCCAATCAATGACAATGAAGAAGAGATGCAGATGCACACTCGTGGCACTGAATTTAACTGGTGCATAAATCTTTTTACCAAAAAATGACTCCCGATTTGCTGTACAAAATTCATGAAATTTGAAATATAATATTGTTATAACTTGATAAAACTGTAAATAATAAGACATTACTTGAACCTGTGCTTATGAGCAATGGGCGCTTTATAATGTATATTTAATTATTAAGTAATTTATATATTTGCTATCAAATATTGAGTCACACAGAACACAAGTGCCGTATGTCCTTAAACACTGCTCGCTGCTTTCTAGTTTAAAATGAGTACTCATATAAATATTTATGCACATATTTAGTTAACACAGAGTTGGTTTAGAAACAAACAATTGTTTGGGATTTGTGAGATCTTCTTGCAAACATATTTAACACAAGAATATAAATTTTACTCTTAAACCCCTTTCAGTCTGAGCGCCTCGTTTATTCTTCTTTATCGAAGGCGTGCAATGTTATTCCATGGCAAATTTAACAATGCATGGGTTTGAGCAATGAGTAAGATTTTCAAATTGTTGATCTGAAGTTTCTCAACGATGGCTTTTCTTTACAAATCCATTGCTTAATATTTCAGAAAACATTGCACTAGCATTCATTAGTGACTTAATTCGTTGGCATAGTACGTTAGGTAAATCTTAAATTTTCATGCTTTTTCCAAAAACGTTTTTACTAAACTTCATATTACAGGAAAATAAAACTTAGTATCGTGCATACTTCGCAAACAGAATCAAACCAACATTGAACAAAGTAATAATGAAAAACCCTCCAAAAATAAGTTACCTATCTCTCCCAAAGAAGATGAGTTTTATCTTTAAGGACAAAATACCTTATAACACTGCATTAACGTAACATTTCCAAAACATAACTTCTATATCAGTTGGATACTTTACACGAAACTCTGTGATAAAATAGAAATAATATGCAAACGCTTATGTGAAATACAAAACTTTGAAGGGATATAAACTGATGTCAACAAAATTTTAACTAGCCCACTTCATAAATTTAAAAGAATTCCATATATGTTTTAGTTTTTA
The DNA here is from genome assembly GCA_003012365.1 of Medauroidea extradentata. Lineage (NCBI taxonomy): Eukaryota > Metazoa > Arthropoda > Insecta > Phasmatodea > Phasmatidae > Medauroidea > Medauroidea extradentata. Next base: position 27,061 of record PNEQ01009179.1, on the reverse strand, counting down.
AATGTAGCAGACTGGACTTCGGCAGGATTTAAAATTTTTCTATCAGAGTAAGCGCTGCTATTGCAATTATATTCAATATTTTTGTAAAGAGCCTTTACGTACTTATACACTTAAAGTCATTTACCTGTGTTACTCATTGCCATTAATAACCTTTAATTTATATCCTATATTTTCCAGTAGTGCAATTATATCAAGCAGTAGGTAATATCCAGACTCTGAGGTAATGTTCATCGTATTTTTTCTGTAATAAATAATAGGGGCAACTCTTTGTACTTCACACGGAAAAAGTTGCAGTCAAAAAGCTAGTTAAAATATGCTAGGCCTAGTGAGTAATAAATGAGACAGAAAGGATCTGTTTCCGTCAAGGACGATATCAAGCACTCGTTACTTCATTTTTAATGAACGCATATTAAGTAACAATTGTCGATTCGTTTTCAGAAGCTGGGATAGAAATACTTCAGCAAACTGTGAACAATAAGTATTTAATCTAGTAATATCGCTTGACGAATTAAAGCGACCTGAAGGAACGCCATAATTGCGGTAAAGACGACACTTTCAAGAAGTCCTCGTCGTAAAACCAACCTTGTGGAAAACGGGAAGCAAACTCTCGGTACCTCTTCTGAAGAAAGAAAGGGAGGAAGAGGGAAACGCTTCGACGTTGTTTTGGACACGTTAAAACCGTGGGAGGACCTAGCAGTCAGTTCTTCCCCCCACCCACTACAAACAATCCAGAGCGAAAACAGAAACAAATGGCGGGGCACTTTGCTGGGAGCTAAGAACTGGCTGGAAATCCGAATGGAGGAGGATACAGCAAGAAGATTGAGGATGAGACGAGAGGCCTGAAGAAAGAAGTCGGGACGGGTGGGTGCTTTTCTTTCATCGACTCTCCCGAGCAGAATGATGCTTCGGCAAGAGGAGAATGTTGAATAAATCCCTCAGCGATTCGAGCAGATATACGACGCCCAACTCCCCTCCCCAACCCTCGGCTGGTCGGGTCAATTCCATTCTGCTAAGTGAACCGTAAGAGCGGAGAGAAATTGCGCCGCCATTAAAACTGATTCCGCCGATTTATCCTTTGTGATTTTCCCCCCGTTACGTCATGCGTCGATATCGCGTGCAGGACCCACCACCATCAAAACTTCATTCATCACATTGACGTTTAGTTTGCCTGGAGACGACTGGGATAAAAACGTTCAACGACTTACCTTCTTCAGTGTCTGTGTACGTACATTATCTTGTATAGCCATAGGTAAAGAAAATAATATTTCGCAAGTTCACTGTACCTCCACGTTAGAATCCACTCTCCTGTGTACACTCAAGTCCCGTCAAATATATTATATACATATATCAAAATTCCAAAAGTCAAAGTCTAAGACATCAAAAATAACATAAATTGTTTTATTATTGTTCTTGGCGAAACTTTCTACATAGTACTCACTCTACCAATGGACCGCGGTGGCCGAATGTTCAGATCAAATTATGTGTACGTATATGTATGTATATACATACATATACATAAACATAATTTTTGAAACTTCTATGAAATCTTGGAAAAGCTTAAATAATCTCAGTAAAGCTCAAGAAATATTTGATAGTCCCTTGAAAAAACGTACGAAAATCCCAATAAAATATTTGTACATCTCCAGAAAATCCCAGATAATCACAATTAAATCCTATCTGACCTGAAAAAAAAAAAGCTTTGGAAATTTCAAAAATTATTCTTTAACGTGAGAAAATCTTTCAAAATCACGAAAATTTGTCAAATTCCCCCAAAACGAAATTATTAAATATCTATGAAAAATCCATATAACTCTACAGGATGTGTCAGAACGGAGTGTGTTAATTTCGTGTGGCGGTAGCTTCCAAAAATACACGTCGAAAATTTGTTTTCAATTTGTCCCTGAAGTGAAAATTGTGGGAGTAATACTACCTGAAAAGTAAGTGCATAGTACAGTAAAGCTGTTGCATTCTGTGAACAAGGAAGCTGCTCTATTAACATAAAAACCACACCTTTATGGCAATGTTCGCCAAGTTTTACAAAATCATATATCTAGGTAACCTCACTCAGTTGAATGTAAATCGCTTTTGTCCAATGAGTGGATCCTAACCACTACATGAAACAGGTACCCCTGCAGTGACATTTTATTAGTGATATTACAAAACGTGTCAGTTGGTATGTAGGCAGTGAATGATGTATTTACACAATGGGATTACGTGGATGTAGGATTTTGTAAAACTTGGTGCACATTGTCATAAACATATGCGTTTTATTTTAATAGTGCAGTTTCCTTGCCCACAGAATGCAACGGCTTTACAGTACTATGCACCTACTTTTATACTGTCCGTGTTGCAAATCTTGGATCATATATCCGTCGCAACAAACAATACGCCTATTAGTTCGGTTACACGCCTTGCATGAAAGTCTGAATACCCTCACATGTTTCAGACGTTACAAAAAATACATTAATTTTAAGTATGATTTTATCGAAAACGGCTAACTCTAGACATTTTTTTTAAACACGACTTTTTTTTTTACTCTTTCACGCCTGTTTTATGTTCTGTAGTAGAACATGATTTACAGAGAAGTGTTCCGAAATTATAAGCATAAGAAAAGTGTCGTGCCCCATTTGAACAATGATGGGTAGAGGTACGTAAATTCCGCAGATACATTCCAGGTCAGCTTGAACGCCAATTATGTATACTTCATTGTCATGTCTCTGACTTTCTGGCGGCTGTTACGAAACGCGTTTGACTACTGCAAGCCAGTAGTAAATAAGGAAATAATGCGAAGTGCATCGCTTGCTACCTACTTGTACGGTTATAAGCCAATAGATAATCGATTGTGGCCAGTGGGTGTGTAGGACTGACTAGGCTGCTGCCAGATGAATCCGCGAAATTGCCGTACCTCTAATGATGGGCCAGTGACATTACCAATCTAAATTACTAGCAATGAAGTAAAGTCATTTCTAAGACACTGTACAAAGTTTCGTTACTTAATATTTAGTAGTTTTTGAAATTTGAATTAAAATTCAATTTGAAAGTACATTTTCAGGGTAGCATTACTCCCATAACTTTAACTTCAGGAACAAATTGAAAACATAATTTCGACACGTATTTTTGTGAGCCATCACCAGAAATTAACACATTTCGTCCTGACTCATCAGTATACATCAGAAACATGAAAATTTTTTATCTTTAACGAGCCATTACTAGAGACATGCAAAATTCGCGTTATTTTCTGACAGCTGACTAGACTCCAAGTGACTATAGGCTTGTTCGACGTCTCCCGCTGGCCGATATTGTCGTGACTTGCCGCGGAGAATGCTTACACGCTAGAGAGGCCATTCTATGTAAAGACGTGACACGCGTAAAAGACAACACATAAAAGTTCGTGGCCAATTGAATAGCAGATTATGCTCTGTTATGTATAGGAAAGTGAAGTTTAGTCTGCTACCAAATGATAACGCGAATTTTGCATGTCTCTAGCCATTACGCAAAAACTATGCAAGATAAAAAAAATTCTAAGAGAAAAATTTTTGTCACATTTTGTGTCTAAAACAAGAAATAAATAACTGGTACAAATATAAAAATAAAAATAAAAAAACACGGTGGTGAAAATAGCGGTAGATCGCTCCCATGAGACACCTACAGGCACCGCAGCGGTAAGGTCGATCTAAGCCCGCGCGTCGGATACATTATAGCCTCAATGCACTGTTTGCTAAACTGGCATGTTCTCTGCTCTCGGCCGGTCTGTCCGAATATCGCCGGTGACTGTAATCAGCGGTGGCCATATTTTAAGTCGTAATAATATATATAAGGGAACGCTCTTTTAATTTACTTCTACAGATGTTAAGCTTTTATCACAGAAACATCCTAATTTTCACTTCTGTCTCAGTGTTCCCAAACTTTCCATTAAAGTTTCACTCTTGACGGGCCGAGGGGTGAGGGGCAGGGTTCAGCAAACTTCTTGTCCCCATTCTACCAACACCCCCGCAGTTTCCAAATTAATTAGCAAAACCAATTACAAGCTGTTTTTATTTTACTTACGAAGTGAGTTGTAAGTATAGCAGAATTTTGGTAAAACAAACACTATTTCATTTTTAATTCTGCGTAAATAAATTATAAGAACATTCAAGCGACTAATTAAGAAGTATTTTTTTAGTAAAACAGAAATGTACTCTTGTGAAACATATACACTTGCACTAGTTTTTCTTCAGATATAGAGACAGACAAAATGAAAACTTGGAAATGCTAAATATTTCTGCCTTAACTCATTATTAGGGACCTGAAAAAGCAAGTTTTTTCAAGCAACTGTAAGTTCATGCTACATCAGCAACTGTCCCTATAATTTTTTAGAAGGCGTATCGCTCTATCAGCTGCTCTAGTTAGTAAATAATGAATAGATTTTCGTCAGCATTCTACATCGATGCCCTAAGCGCTGACGGGGGAAGCAGAAGATCCCCGAGAAAGTACGACGACCAACGGTATTGTCCGACACGATTTCCACATGCGAAAATCCGGGGACCGACCCCGCCGGGAATCGAGCCCGGAAGGCGAGATGTCTGACCCCTCAATCATCGCAGCCCTAAGATATTTTTGGGAGCTAGTCTGTCTAGTCTAGCGATTTTTCTGATCTTTCCTTGTTTTCGGACCAATTGGTTACTGACCATATCGCATGAATAGTGGTTCGGAGTTTATGTGTGTGTGTATATATATTGTTGCGAGCCGCGACTGTCTGGCTGGGCGGTGTAGTACGATACTGTGGTGGCCAAAAGTCCCAAATTCAAATTTAGTTTAGAAAAATGTTAGATGCCTTATTGCAAAGACAAATGTCCAGAGCAACCAAATTATATATTTTTGTAAAAGTACAAAATATTTTGTAAAACTTGACAGGTCGCCAAATATTTTGTTTCAAACCGAAAACAATGCTAATTAGCAATTTTATCCTAGTTCCCAAATATGTTTAGGATATTAATAACCACTTTAGAGATTTGTGAAAATTTTTTATTTATTACCTGACTGATAAATGTTTTCATTTTAGTTTACAAGATTTTCCTTCTAAAAGTACAACATTTTTTTTTTTACTGTGTAGGTCTGAGGCACATACCTGAATGCAAGTTATACAAAAGTTGGATTGCGACTACTGTTCGAGGGTGTCCAGCGAGTGGGACCGCAGCAAGTAGTAGGAAGAAGGGATTTCTAGACCAGAAAGATTATTCGGTATTATTTCATTGGGTCCACCATTGTGAGTGACTAGTAACCTTTCCATATACAGAGAACTCATGTAGATGATTTTTTTTGTAAATAGTAGTTATTTGTTCTGTTTGACATTTATTGTGGTAAATCATTATAGACATAGGTTTTTTTTTTGTATATACAGTTGTAAATAAACTAGGTTAGCTTTCTTTTATCAAAGACCTCCATCCCCAAACGGATTATCCAATTTGCCGATTATCCGCGCAAAATATTTCACTTTTAATAGTTTAAGAAAAGTAAAAAACTTTGTTATTCATAAATACACGCTGTGTTTACTCGATTATGTTCACCAACGTGTTATGCACGGGACTGTATTTTGAAAGGCTTGAAGAAGATTTAAGTATTTTCCAGTAAACATAACAATTAGTTCAACACTTGAACGGATTAACGAGATATTTACCTTGGGTAAACATGTCCGTGATTTATTTTTGTTATGTGTGTATTTAAATTATTAGCGAATACACCATAACCATTAATGCGAATAATTGAGAGTCTATTGTATTAAATTGCTTCCTTTTATTGCAGGAATAAATTTGACCTATTTTCATTCTACTGAGATCTAAGAAAAGGTAAAAGCGATTTTGGATTATCCAAGGCATCGGATCCCTCCATTGGTGTGGATAATAGGAAGATGACTATATATATTCTTTCTTGTGGCGCTTATGTAGGTAGCTACACTGTTAAAAGTTCCCACGTAAATTCACGAAAATATTTAGGCCAACAGAAATGTATTGTAATAGTACGGAAGTGGCTTCCGTAATTTTATATTTATGGAAGCTAATCCGTATTGCTAGTTTACGGATGTTTGACCGTTACTTTCCATAAATTCATGGAAATATTACTCCACAATACCGTAAAGCATATATTATTGTGTTTCTTTAAAAAAAAATGCTGGTATTGGTTATCACTATGACACCAAGATTTAATGTGCATGCACACTGGAGCGAAACGAAGACAAGAGATGCGGACCGACGAGCAATACAGCCAAGGACTCGTATCGCGCATGGACAAAGGGCCGGACAGTCCCGTGACTGAATTATTCCGGGGAGGCCATACACATCTTACATTCTCCTCGCTTCACCTATCCTGCAGTGGGCGGCCATAGATGTCACTACACGGAGCTTACCACAACTGAAAAAATATCGCACCTCTTCTCTGCGTTTCGCGCCAGCGGGTATGCACCTTTAACGTTATTTATTTATATACAGTAAAATCTTCTTCTCATAATGGTACTGATGAAGTTCTGTAAAATCGGGATGTCAAAATCAAAATTTGCCTCTTAAAAAGTTGGTCTTTTACCACTTCATGGAACTCACTAAATTACAACCTTGTCATTGTGGTACATTACTTAAGAGTGCCTGCCTGGTAATCTGAAGATTGTGGGTGTCGAGTTCCGGCAAATTAGATAAGTTTTTCGGGGTACTAAACTGTATGTCAAGGTCTCGAGAAAACATAACAAATACGAGTATTTCGTGTTTCTGTAAAGTGGAGTGAAAGTAATTAAAGAAGTTAAGTTTTTGTGAGGAAAACTGATTGTCCGTAATTTTAAGGACGATTCCGTTACAAAAAAAAAAACTGAGTGCCTGTTATTTTACTAATATTTCTTGATAATTTTTTGCCTGTATTTTTTCGTAATTTCACGAAAAAATTTTTAACAGTGTACTTACATCTTTGCAGAATGGTTATGACATTGTAAAACTATTCCTGTAATACACATTAGTAAAGAGCTTGGCAGTTAAAGGGCCTCTCTACCTGCGCTTCAAACGTGTTGAAGCGAGTTACGGCTATTATTTTTATGACGAAACTATTTAAAGGGCATTGTATTTGTATATCAATGAAAAGAACACACATTTCAAACTATGTCGCTAGGAAAAGAGGTTGATAGCATAGCACTGTGGCTTGCGCGGAGATGCGATAATGCATTGCATACGACAGACAACGGCAACCTTACCGCCACTGTCTCACACATACAAACGCAGCCTATCTAGGGAGACTCCTTAAGCAGTATTTCGGAGGGCTATTCTGAGTTTCCTCGAGAGTGTGTTAACGATCGGAAAGGACGACTGTTAAAAATGCTAATCATTGTCAGAGTTTAGCTTTTTTGGTTCTCGGCCTAACGTATAAGTATATGGTTAGTGGTTGCAATGTTCAAAATTATACGTATTTTTAAAAAAAATTATTACATGTTTTAAATATTTATTTTCAGTTTCAGATTTTTTTAATACAGATAATTTTTATTCTTTATTTTTATGAGCATGACATTGTAACCTGCAATGTCTTTATTCACTGTGATTTTTTTAGTTTGGTATGTCAGTTGGTTTTTGCAGTCCTTAAAACGGAAACATGCAAAATATGACTTTAACAAGCCATTAGGCGAAAGCTATATAAGATATAAAAAAAATTTAATAAGAGCCAAATTTAGTCACATTTTGTGTCTAAAATAAGAAAAAAATGTCTGGTACAAATAAAAAATTTAAAAATGGTGATGAAAATTGCGGTAGACCGCGCCCTAACGGTATATAGATTGTCTACAGACAAACGCATGATAAGAACACAATGCCAATCCTGCCATAATTGGAGACGAAAATATAAAGGGGAAAATGTTTTACGGCGACGTTTTACGTGCACAATGTGGCAACACTGCACGGAGAAAGTTCCCTCTTGCATTCCACGTCCAGGTATTATATTACGTATGTTAGGTCAAGTAAACCATAGAATCATAGTTATAATACTCGGGATTTTAACCCGCGCCCATTGTATGCAGGTCATAACAATAGTAGTATGATAAGTAAGATATCTGTGAAGCGCAAGAGGGGACTAACTGCAGTGAATTGTTGCCACATTGTGCATAACAAATGTCTTCGTACTACATTTTGCCACGATCAAATTTAGCCAAGCATTCGCTTGGTGTGCTTAAAAATTAAACGTTCGTTTCTAGACGTCCTATGTATGCAAGTTCAATGTCGCTTCCTTTGAAACAAGATTACGTTTCGCCTCAGCTTCCGTTACAATTAATTTACACGTGAGAAAAGCATCCCATTTGTAAGTGGGCTTACTGAAATTATGTACCCTCCAGTGTCTGGTAACAAACACCACTTGTTCGTGCTTAGCTATCCTGCGGACAATATACGACCAGGAGGAACGCTTACATCAAAGGCACAGGCGCGGTACTCCGCCTCTGTATGCTCAGCTACTCTGTGTCGCTCCGCGACGCTGCAACGCCTGCATTTACGAGCGGGCGCCCGAGTGCATCGCGACCAGTAATGTGATTGCCGTCGACAGCTAGGGCGATGTGGGTCACTGAGAGAGGCCAGCACCATTAGACTCGCACGTTTACAACCACGAGAGTACATCACCTTCGCGCGCATAGGCTTTCTTCGTCCTACAAGGGTGCGCCTTAAGTGGGCGTTTGACCGAAACTGTTTGTTGTTTTAAAAATATTTATATTTGTACGAGCAATGGTTTGTTTTATGGGCATACAGTGTGGCTATGTTTTGTAGTAATTAAATATATTTTTGACTTTCATAGTTTGTTTACGATGGCATGTCAAAGCCTAGATTTGCATAAAACGGTTTTATTCTTTACAAGAAAACTATCTGACTTGCCAAACTGAAAAAAAATCATTAACAATGTTGTAGGCTACAAGGTCTCCTAAACAAAAATAAAAATATAAGCATTTTATATTTTTAAAAAGCTGAAATTTAAAATTAAATTTATAAAATGTAAGATTTTTTAAAGAAATTTTGTCATTATTAAAAAAACCATGAAAGCTAAGAATGTTTCATTACTATTAAATATTGTCACAATGTACGTCCACAAAAAAAACCATATCTCGTGCAAATATAACAATTTTTAAAATCAAAAAAGATTTCGGACCTACCTTTACTTTTACGAATTCCACACTCGACAGTGTAGCGTTGAGACCGTAAAAGAATAATATTATATTCTCGCTCGAACGCCTGCAGAAGATAACTCCAAGCATTTCGTTGGAATTACTTGTAGGTAGGGACTCGCTAGTAATTCTCCATACAAGATATATTTTAATCACGTATTCATTCTTATTTATTTTGAAGTTGAGATTACGAGCGGATTCGGGTGTTCACTGACATATAGGCTAGCCTGCAAGAATATATGTTAACTGAAGCAGACAGCAGATGCTCACTGGCTGCTTGCTGTCAAAGTGATACAGGTCTGTATTAGTTACGTTTATATTATTGGCTCACAGGCTTCCAGGAGACGTCAAATAAGTCCAAAGCCAACTGCGAGAGTGACACAAACATACAGTTGTTGCAATTCTAGCTTGCGCCAAAAATAAAACGCGAATTGTTCAGGTCTCTACATATTTAATTTGACTGAGCCAATAAGGACATTGTTAACTGCAACAAAGGGACTGATCAAAGCTTTCATTCGCCCGAGGCAAGATTTGCTTCACACCCCCCCCCCTTTTCCCATAACTTTTCCCAGCAGTCCAGTCAACCGAACAGTAATAAACGTATGTTGCATATATATGTTGTTTTGCGCCGCGTAAATATCAGTATAAAATTGTAGTAGAAATACATAAAATTTGTACTTAATAGCTACCACTAGCAGTGTTTTAAGTGTGCATTCTGATTATAAATACTGTATTTATACCATTATATGGTGTTCAAGGTTAATAAATATACGAAAGTATAAAACTAGAAAAAGTCTAATTATTGGCAGATATTGTATATTTTTTTCACTCATTTACATTTCATTCCCAAATAAAAATTCTCGGCACCACCAGCACCCCCTCTAACCCAGCGCCCGAGGCAGTCTGCCCCCTTGCCCCCCCCCCCTTTCTAGACACGCCACTGATGCAACACAACACGTCTGTGATTTGCGGTCAGAACCCAAAACGCTAGGAGTTATAACATCCAATCACTGACCAGGAAGCAGAGCTTCACGTGTGCACGTCAGACACTGAAACAAAGCGAGGCCAAAATCTTTCCGCGAAAATTTCCTCTCGCTAATAAAAGAGCCTGCGTTCAGCTGCTTTATTATTGGCTCAGGACATTCCAAGAAATGTCAAATTAAATTACGGTCAGTTGGGAAACTCACACGAACTCAAAGTTGTTTGAATTACAGCCGATACACACACGAAAACGTACAATTTTCATGTTCCTTAGCAATCAAACACGTCTACAGAATACGAATAAGTTGCACGGTGAAGTCAGCACTTTTGAAGTCAATCTTGTCAAGAAAAATAACAAAAATATACATTTCACTGTGGCCTATAACTAGAGATGATGGTTTATCGCGGGAAAAGTTGACTGTTTGATGGATTTCAATTCACGTTCAGCTTACCAGAAGATTACTGGCTTTAGCTTGTACGTGGAGCTGTTGCCCTATTAGACTGAGCCAATAAGAATCCCGATATTGTAATATTTTATGCCTGGTATTGGTCTGCAGACAGCTACGTTGTGTCAGTGTTTTCAAGGCTATCTTGGTAGAAAACATTTTCGCGATATACCATCATCTCTACCTATAACTATACATGGTGAAATTTCGCGAATTCAATGACCTGCATGTTAGAATCAAATATCCTATGCATACTCAAGTCCCGACCATTTGTCCACTAGCTGCTACTCAGTGCACTGAAAAAACGGTTTTGTGGTGACTGCAAAACAGTTTGTCAATATGGACCTCACCAAATTTTTTTGTAGTGACCACTAAAATTTTTTGCTTTCCCCAATAATGTTTTGCAGTGACAACCAAAAAATTTTGTAACTAGTGCAAAAATATTTGGTGAGGTCCATATTGAAAAAAATGATTTGCAGTCACCACAAAACCGTTTTTTCAGTGTGGAACAGCAGACAATGAACGAGTGGACGGGCTCGAGCATGCATATGCATAGGACTTTGGATTCTAACATGCAGGTAATTGAATTCGCGAAATTTCACAATCTCTACCTATATCATTGTTATGTTTGTATTAAATTGTGGTGGAAAGATAAAAATTCTACTGAAAGTAAATAATTCACCTGGGTTTCAGAAATGAAAAGCCTACAAAACCGTTGGTAGTCAAGCAACGTAGTAAGATATAACGGGAAATGAAGTCTAAGCTCCGTCGGTTGAAACCTGTGTTGAACGTGGTCTTATAGTCATTTATGGGTTTTCCTGTGTCGTCCTTGACAATTGCCATATTAACTCCACTTTCAGTGTTTGTTTTCGTTTACAGCTGTCTGTTTAATAGGTGTATCGTAGTTTGACTAAATTCCTTGATTTAAAAATTTTTTATGTTAATTCTTCCGAAACAAGTTCATCAGTGCATTTTTATACGTTCAACTGTCGTGTTGACTTTGTGTCTTGCGTGATCATTAGAGATGACGGTATATCGCAAAATATTTTTGTGCCAACATATCCTTGAAAACACTGTAGTTCCTTGTGAGATGTATGATTGAGTGATAAACTTCTGACACAACGTAGTTGTCTGCAGGCCAATAACAGACATTAAATATTACAATAGCGGGATTTTTATTGGATAAGTCAAATAGGGTAATATCTCCACATACAAGCGAAAGCCAGTTGTAATTAGATAAGCTGAACGTGTGTTGAAACCCAGCAAGCAGTCAAGTTTTCCCGCGATAAACCATCCTCTCTAATGATCATCGTTATACACGTTTTTGTCGACAAACCATAAGCAATTGTTAGAGAACCTTAGATGTGGTGTGTTTAACGACAGACCGGCTGGACTCCAGAGCCCTATGTACATAATGTCTTCGGATACTTGTACATAGACTGCTGCTCCAGTGAGTGGCGAGTTGTACTTGTGACAAGGTAGTGCGGGTGTTAGTGAGCGTTTTGATGCAAGTCTATTATTGTTTCACATTCCTCAAGGAAGAGTTTCAGTAAAAGTTACCCGATCGCGAAAGTCTTTAACGCGTACAGGTGTTTTAAATCTAACGTAGGCTGTTCTCAAATTAATTCGCGAAAATTTCAAGGGTATAAAAAATGTATCTTTCTCTGAGTTATTTTACACAGTTTACAGTAGCCTGCAACATTGCTATGATTTATATTAAAAATTGGTGGACATAAAAAAACAGGCTGGAAGGAAAAAAATAACCATGGCTTCAGACATAAATAATTAGAGCCCGGAAAATGTCGTGGATACAATGACCTACATATTAGAATGCATTGTTCTGTGCATACTCAAGCCCCGACTATTTATGAACGAATAGACGGGGCTTGAATGTGCATAGGACAATGGATTCTAGCATGCAGATAATTGAATCCACGAAATTTGCCGGGCCATATAAATAATTAATGCAACTGATGGTAGTCAAGCACGGTAGTAAAATGTTACGTGAAACAACAACAAATTTTTGAAAAGCATGATGTCTAGAAAACTCAGTAAAAATGGAATTTATTGCGACGTCAAATGTTATATTTTGACTAAGGTACAATCTATATACTTTGATTCTTTCATGGGTTGCTTTGTTTATATTACAATCTGGTAGGAAAGTTATAATTCTCTGAAGGGGATAAAAGTATATTAAGGGGACTCCCTACTTGCACTTCAAATGCGTTATAGCGAGTGACATTTTTGACGAAACTATTTGACGCACATTATATCTGTACAACTACGAAAAAACACACTTCAAACTATGACATTGTTGTTTTAAAAATTTTGCACGTTTATTAGAAACATTTTCGGGCCCTTCAAAATGGCCAAAAATAACTTTTCCAAACTGTCGTATCTGGAAAAATAACGATCGGATTCGAAAAATACGACTATAGAAACAAGCCAAGCTGTATTATTGTGGACATACGCCATTGCAATATTATGTCGTCCCAGAAATCTTATACGACATAATATTGTAATGGCGTATGTCCACAATAATACAGCTTGTCATTCTGTCCCATTGCATGAAACCTTCAAAGGCATAGAAACAAGCGTTAAACTTTGAACTAAAGTGCCCACATATAAAATAATGTGATCGCCGCTAAAAGTCCTATTGGTAGAGCCACGATTTTATGGCGAAAAGATTTTTGCAACACTTGTTTTCAATGCGTCATGTGCACACCTGCAGCTCTGCTACATCTACTGTGATTGGATGATTTTACTCTCACTTGTCTTGGCAAATTACTGATGTACGGAGTCACAAAGATCTCATTCTGATTGGCGCAGTCAAATGAGAGACGTGTCTGAAGAAAGACACGCTGCCAATAACCTTGAAACAGAACTGCCGACGTGCACGTGAGTCACTGGAACAAAGTGGGGCGAAAATCTTTTCGCGACAAAATCGTGGCTCTACCCATTGGTAGAGCGCGGTAATTTTCGCGAAAAGAATTTTGCAGCACTTTGTTTCAGTGCCTTACGTGCGCACCTGCATCTCTGCTATGTTGTCAGTGATTGGATGCCGTAACACCCAACGTGTGGAGGTTAAACCCGCAAATCACAGACGTGATGTGCGACAGTTATCCGTGTACTGATTGGCACAGTCAAATGAATAACGACTCTCCACAAAAACACTCTGTCAATAGCCATGAAGTTGAGTTGCAGGTGTGCACGTGAGTCACTGAAACAAAGTGGGGCAAAAATCTTTTCGCGAAAACTACCGGGCCCTACCCATTGGGAAAGGATAATAGTATAGGCAGTTCGGAATAAAGTGAGCACTCGAGAAAGCCCTGCTAAAGATCTATTTCCAGCCAATTCGTATATTTCCGCGTGTCGCAGCTAACGACGGGAAAAGTCTAACCTCCTGGGACACGTCACTTTATGTTTGCGCGTGTAAGAGAAATTGTTCAGTCGATAGGTACATATGTAGTTTGATAAAAAAATAAGTTTATTAATTATATAAAATACAATCATATCGCTGTCGGTTGATTTTGTTTCAGTATTATTGTATTTAAATACGAATAAACACGGAACTATGTTGTGTTATTTCGTTGCCAACCATACAAGCAGTAAGGTGACTATCGGTAATGTTGAATTATATGTAGTAACGGCTAGTGATATTTTTCAAAGGTTAAATATTTAGTGTTCACTTTATTCCGAACGGCCTATAAAGCACTATACGCTATAGCTGTGTAGCTTGCGGCGGTCAATGACAACCTTACCGCTCCTACCTCGCACACAAACACAGGCTATCTAGGGAGGTTTCCCTAAGTTCAAAAAGTGCTAATTTTATACTGAAGCACCTGTACTTATCGCAGGGCGAGGAGAGGGTAGGTAAGGGAGGTGAGGGGTTGTTCTACGGCAGGTGGCAGGAACACGGCTGCTGACTCGCGAGGATGATCTCCTCTGGGAAGAACGCCAGATACACGATTCCCGGAACTTCTCTCTCTCGTCGCCACTAAAAATGACGCCCTGCGACCTTGGACCGCCTTCACGACGTCGCGTGCGCGGAGAAATATGCGGCTTTCCCTCCCAGTTTCCCTGCGAACCCCAGGGGACATTCAAGAGGCTCGGGGACAGCACGACCTTCGCCATCTTCATCATCTTCACTTGCAGACCCGACCCTTGGCCGTTTACAGCTCATACCTCCGCGCCGTGTGTCGCCTCTGAGAAAAAAAGTCGATTAAATAAAGAGCTCCCGCGAAACAAAAAACTTCGGTGCAACCAACCATCAGAGTTGCCAGATTAGGCGGAATTCCACCAATTGGGCTACTTTTCATATGCTCTTGGCGCTGTAAAATACTGTGTTGGCGGTTGTCGGCCGTTTGGGCTACGAAAACAAACAACTTTGAGCAAATGTGAAATTCATTTTCGTTTTCCTTATCAACCCCTCTGTCATCAGTGATACCTGATACGCAGTCGGCTCTAGCAAAGGCACGTCACTGCTTAACAAAAAAAAAAAAAAAAAAAAAAAAAAAAAAAAAAAAAAAAAAAAAAAAACTAATATAAAAATATGGTTAGTAAAACTTTTAAATTTAATTTTGGCAATTTTGGGCTACAGTGCACGTTTTGGCGGGGAAGCTTTAAAATCATCTGGCAGACCTGCCAACCAAAACTGTAAAAAATTCACTCAAAAACTTTCTTTTTTTTTCACGAGGAAAGACCTAGGATATCAATATGCAAAGAAATACCTTTAAAACTACAAAGGCTGTTCTTGTAGGAATTTCATGGTTTAAGCTTTGCATTTGTGCTTGCATTAAGAAAAAATTTAATTTGAAAGATTTTTCTTTTATCTGATTTTGAAAATGGACTTATTTATAAATTATAAACAAACTGATTTTACATTTTGGCTAATTATTTCTTTGTTTGCACAAGGATTCAAACCAGCATCGCCACGCGTAGTGACAGCGCACTTTACCCGTCGACCATTTCGACTCACTTGCAAATTGTAATTTTTATTTGTATATATTCAAAGTAGAGTTGAATGACTTTACTTTCTTTATTTTGTAGTACTAACTAGTACGAATACTGACTTTTTCCCAACTGTAGCTCTCTGCCGTTGCACTATTGTCGCGTAACCCTCACAACATGTGAAAATCTGGTTCTTAAGGGGCCTCCCTAGATAGGCTGCGTTTGTGTCTGTGAGGCAGGAGCGGTTAGGTTACCGTTTACCAACGTATGTAATGTATTATCGCCTCTCCGTGCAAGCC
Organism: Medauroidea extradentata; assembly: GCA_003012365.1. Lineage (NCBI taxonomy): Eukaryota > Metazoa > Arthropoda > Insecta > Phasmatodea > Phasmatidae > Medauroidea > Medauroidea extradentata. The sequence continues at coordinate 11,237 of PNEQ01009179.1, read as the reverse complement.
ACTCCGCTGGCGAGCAGTGCTTCACTATTATCCTTTTCACTATGGGATTTCAAGCGGTGACTACATTATTTTATTTATGGGCAGCGTAGTTCAAAGTCGAACGCTTGTTTCTATTGTTGAGTTTTTCAAATCCGGTCGTTATTTTTACAGATACGACAGTCTGTAAAACCCATTTCTGGCAATTTAGAGGGGGCCGAAAATTACGTTTTAAATAAAAGTTCCGAATCTTTAAACTACAGCGACATAGTTTGAAGTATGTATTCTTATCGTAGATGTGTATATATATATATAAATATATATATATATATATATATATATATATATAATGCGTCTTTAGTAGTTTCGTCGAAAAAATAATAATCGCAACTCGCTGCAACGTAATCCAAGCGCAGTTAGTGAGGTTCTTTACGGACATTGTCGCATGGAAAACAGAAAACTCGGTTAAACTGCACATGGGGCCTTTTACAATGACCGTTGTGGTTTCGTACACGAAGTTAAGTGTCCTGACAACAAAACTGGTAGTTGTGGCTGTCTTCATGAGGAGTTTGTGAGGAGTTTTAGAAGTTCACGCACACACTTTCAGAACTCCGGCTTCAGAACATGTGTTTTGAGTGATATAATAAGTAAGGAAGATAATGAAAGTAAAAGCTTTACTTTACGACTTGGCGTACTTATATTACCATAAACTGGGGCAACTTTGTCCCATTTTAGGGTAACTTTGTCCCACTCAAAACATTTATTTCTTATTGAGTATTTTGGTTAATAAACAGATAATTGAAGTCTATTGCTTAAAAAAATACATTTAATTGAGACAGATAAAATTAGAAATGTTCTTCTCTAAACGATATAAAAACCAAAATTTTGAGTGGGACAAAGTAACCCCTCAGGGCCAAAGTTGCCCCAGTTTACGGCACTTATTTAACCAATAGGTAAAATCAGTATGGCTTATATATCCCAGTGTATAGGTATCATGCCTTCCTCCCTTCACCCCACATTGGGTTAATGAGCTGGGCCGATCATTCGTGACACATTGGTCTCGCGTTTGGAAAGATCCGAATTCGAATCTTGACCCCACCATCCTGATTTCGGTTTCCCATTAATTTCATTTTTTCCGAAATCACTCCGAACAATTCGTGCCGTGGTGCATCAAAATAGACCATGGCCAATTTCCTCCCCGTTCCTGTTTGTCTGGAGAGGCGGCGCGGTAGCCGAATGGTCAAACCATTCGCCTCCCACCAAGGCGATATGGGTTCGCTTCCCGGCGGGGTCGGTCTCCGGATTTACGCATGTAAGAATCTTACCAGACAATGTCACTGGTCGGCGAGTTTTCTCGGGGTCTCATGTTTCCCCCACCCTTTAATACCGGTGTTGTTGCGTACTCACCTCACCAACGCTAAATACCTCGATGCTAAGCGCTGACCAAAATCTCTCACTCACTCTTGTTTGTCTGAGTCACGGGTTCTGTTCGTAACGTCACGGTGGTACACTTGTCGTACTCGTGCAGTTTCGTGTAAATGCAGCATATTTCGCCACGCTTATATAAGTTACCATTTACATGATCCGTAAAGATGGTAGTATATCGCGGTAAAACCTGACTGTTTGCTGGGTTTCAACGCACGTTCAGCTTACCAGAAGATTACTGGCTTTCACTTGTACGTGGAGCTGTTGCCCTATTTGACTGAGTCAATAAGAATCCTGCTATTGTAATGTTTGATGCCTATTATTGGTCGGCAGACAGCTACGTTATGTTAGACTTATATCACCAACAGTACACGTTGCAAGATATTACAGTGTTTTCAAGGCTATGTTGGCATAAATAATTTTCGCGATATACCATCATCTCTAACCATCATCTCTAACCATCATCTCTAACCATCATCTCTAACCATCATCTCTAACCATCATCTCTAATGCTCTGATATCATTGGTAGGGACCTGAAAAATTCGCGTTTTCATTTTAGCCGAAGCTAGGATTCAAACAACAGTAAGTCCGTGTCTCTTTCGCAAATGGCCGTAGACTAATTTGACTTACGATTGGCTCAGCACCTTCCTGGAGATGTACAACTCCTCTACGGACAGTTGCGGTAATGACATGGACATAATAGTTGTTTGAATTTTAGCTTGAGCTCAAATCAAAACGCTAATATCATCCACAGTTAAAGGCTAAATATACTGCGCAGCTTTGCTGGCACATCATCTTCTGCGTTCTGCCATTTGGATTCCAAGCATCAAATTCTGCCAACACAAATTTCTGTTCTTTCGCTTATTTAATAAATTAATACACTGTTTCATTAAAAACCCACGGAAAAATATTTTGTGGCATTTACAAAATATTTTGTAAGTAATGCCTCTGCAATATATTTCTTGGTGCTCACAACATATATGATTTTCTGTCACTGCTAAAATATTACGGTTGCCAAGAAAATTAGTACGTGCTAACAGCTAAATAATTGGCAGGAAAATTGTACTACAAATTTTTTCTTCCAACGTAAAATATTGAATTTAGTTATTAAATGTCAAAAAGTTCACTCATTCGTATGATCGGGTGTAATTGTGGAATGGAAATTACTGGTTAATAATAGAACAATAAATGTCGAACGAACCGGCACTGCATGAAGTAAACAAAACTTTTAAAATTTTACTGAAGCTACATGCAACACAAGATATTTAGGCCCCTATTTCTGGTGGAAATAGTTCTACACCAGTTTGCTGCAGTGTCTCGTGCACATCTGCGGTTCTGCTTCATGGTCAGTGATTGGCGGTTTTGAACCATTAACGTTCAACTGCAAACCACAGAAATAAGGTGGTACAATAAGCTTGTATTGTAACAGTCAAATGAGAAACGCCATTCTTCAAATACTTGCTGCATATGACAATCAATGCAGTAAAACTGCATACGTGCATCAAAGCTCCTTAAGTACACATACTAAAAGTCAGGATTGCTTTCTTCTCTGGCTTCATTTTCACTTTCCAGTGGATACGAAATGTCGGCCCGAACAGGGCGTAGGTGTGCGAGCGCGTGCGTATGCGTGTGTGCTCTGCGCGGACAAACATTTGTTCAGCCACAGTGCCGCCGTCTACAAACACGCAGCACACACTGTGTTCCCCGCAGAAGATGAGGGTTGTCGCATACATGCACAGAGTCCTCAGTCAGTAGCGGGCGCTTGTAACTCTAGCAGGACCTGCGAGACCTTACCACAGATTGCCGAAGTTGTAGGCTCGCAGAGTGACAGTTTATGCTAAGAAAAAATAAACGCGTTAGTAAAATAACAACTAGACACCAGGAAATGTGGTGGGTTCAACGCCCAGCAGGCTGGACTGCACAGTTCTGTGTACACTATGTCCAGAGATGACGGGTTATCGCGGTAATACTTGGCTGCTTGCTGGGTTTCAAACCCACGTTCAGCTTGTTAGATTATTTCTATCCTTAGCTTGTACGTGGAGCTGTTACGCTATTTCACTGAGTTTTTAAGGGGGACTGATCCCTGTCAGATCGGTTTTACGGTTTTTCTTATAAATCAGGGAATAGACACATTGATTTAATTTTTTCACGCTGACAAGGCATAGTTTATTGTTTCATTCGCTTTTTGGAATCCATATGGCATTGTTTCTGTTAATGTTCCGGCCTCTGTAGTCGCTCCCGTAAGTAAATCAATTTTTCCTTTTCAGCTGTTTCCCGTTGCAAAATAATGAATATATTATGATTCCAGCAATTACAGAAAATCGATTAAGTTTGTACGGTCTGGCTCATGAAAGAACTCCATATTTTGACATTTCTCTTCTGAGAAATTTGCCTGGCTGTTCCATTGTTTGTAGTTTTAAACCTACCTGGCTTCCTGGAAAAGCACGGTCTCCACAATCCTGTTTACAGACACACTTCTCAGAAGTGAACTGTCAAAATGTGGAATTCTTTCATGAGATAGACTATATCTAGGCCTATGCCTTGTCGTAATAAAAATTTTGATACATCGACTGGAACAGAAGTTATCGAGAAGAAACAGATAAATCCAAGGTGGTAGGGACCAATACCCCTTAAGAATCACGCTATTGTAATACTGAATGCCTTTATTCTCTGCCGACAGCTTAGTTGTGTCTAATACATATGACCCAATCATATATGTCACAAGAAACTACGGTGTTTTCAAGAGCATGTTGGTGCAAAACATTTTCGTGATATACCATCATCTCTATGCCTTACAAGTTACTTGCACATTATCTGCTGCTCCAGTGAGTGGCCAGTTGTACATGTGACAAGGTGGCGCGAGAGTCTGTGTTTTCATACAGGTCTGCGATTGGTTCATAGGACTCAAGGAAGATTCTCAGTAACAGATACCAGATACCCAATCTCTATAGTAATGAACGTGTACAAAAGTTTGGAATCTATTGTCTTCTAAAATGATTTCTCAAAATTTCCGGGACACTAATAATAACGTACCTAAATGATGTAAGTTTAATCTACCCTACTTCCTGAATGCTTCTAACTTCAGTACCAGGAATTTGTTAAAAATCTTAATTATGATATAATATGTGATACATTGGTCACTTATCGTCGAAACTACACATGACTGCTCTCTGTTGGTAACCTAGTGAACTACGTTTAAAGATCCTTCCCAAATTTTTGAAACCCGCAAGGTGGTTTATCACAATGTTAAGGTACAGCACGGTATAAATATCGGTTTATCCTACGCGTAGAGCCACTATTTTGTGGCGAAAAGATTTCTGCATCAATTGGTTTCAATGTCTTACATGCACATTTGCAGCTGTGCTTCATGGTCAGTGATTGGATGTTATAACTATCACTTGACGTATGGTGTCACAATCGTCTTACTCTGATTGGTGCATTCCAATGAGAGCCATGTCTGAACAAAGACACGCTGCCAATAACCATGAAGCAGAGCTGCCGATGTGCAGGTAAGGCAACAAAACAAAGTGGTGCAAAAATATTTTCGTGACAAAATCGTGGCTCTACCTATGTGTCGAAGCACTGGAAAATCGCGAAAATATTTAACATAGTCTCCAATAAACTGTAGTATCTCAATCGTGACACGTGTGAACAGTTTTATGGCAAATCACAAGCGTTCTGTGTTAAAACTGTACAGCTATAATTGGGTGTGTTGAAGAGGGACACGGTGCTTCATACACACGATAGCCAATATAGGTTCAAAACCTTCAGTGCTATACATAGCATGTTGGAGCTTTGCAAACAATCAACTTTTCCCGCGACTTACCAGTGTGTCTACCTATGCGTAATGACTACAGACACTCACGCCATTACTAGGGCCACGATTTTGTCGCGAAAAGATTTCTGCCTCACTTTGTTTCAGTGACTCACGTGCACATCGGCAGTTCTGTTTCAAGGTTATTGGCAGCGTGTCTTTGTTCAGACACGTTTCTCATTTGACTGCACCAATCAGAATAAGATTATTGTGAGTCTGTACGTCTATAATTTGCCAAGGCAAGTGAGGGTAAAATCATCCAACCACAGACG
>PNEQ01009178.1:52826-99243 GCA_003012365.1 Medauroidea extradentata | reverse complement strand
TTGCAGTGATTTCGAAAATAATTTTTCCAAAATGAACTAATATCTCTATCACAAAATCGCTACATTGTTTTGTCACTAATACATCAAAGTTTCTATCTGAATTTTTCCGTTGCAATGAACACAGTGGATTTTTAGATTCTTGCACCCAAAGTATCACATATTTTAGCATGAAAATGAGCCAAAATGGCACAAAATATTTGTTTTTACTGGCAAACGGCTCTTTTTTTTTAAAGCCTACGTATAATTGTGCATAATATGACTTCACACGCTCTCAATTTTTTTCAACCCATTTGGTTGAAAACTTTTTGAGTTTTTTGCACCAACGTGAAAAAAACTGCCGGGCATGGCCTTAACTCACCAAAACGTATGTAAGATGGTCGCGAACTAAATGGCCATTTGAAACTCAAATAAATAGAAGCTGAGTACAAAGAGGGCATCTGAAAGTATAAACGAACATATAAAAACGTAAATAGTAAGAAAAGAACTTAGAGAAGAAACTGGTTCCTAACTCGTCCCACTTAGTAACACGAAAAACCCGATTATTAATACACTTAAAAACACAAATAATTTTGCTATGAACGCTGTAAAAGCGAAAACAGTACTGGATGTTTTCAGGGCTGCCACTCTGATATTCATGAAAAACCCACATAACCTACCAAAAACCAGACACATGTGGAAAAAATGTTTGTATACAAATAAGAATTTATGAACATAATTAGTTTAATACAAAGTACGAAAGTAAGTTGCACGAATGTGAAAACAATGCTACAACGAGCGTAAGAAAATTACACCGTAGCAAACTGGCTACATAAATAATTCTTGGAACATTGGAGCAGCACAAAATGAAAACAATATATACATCAGATGACAAAACAAACACCATCACTGTATTCTTTATAATTGTTTTATAAAACTGCTCAAATATCTTTATTCACAGTCTGATTCTGAAAGATCGGTTTGAATGCTAATTGTGTGGCATTGGTTTTGTGTTCCTCAAGTTTCTTAAGATAACGCCGAGGAAAGGGTCACCACAGGTCGGAGAGAGGGAAGGTAGGTAGTGTGAGCCCTTCGAGCCGGTATCTCTTGACTCATTGGTTTTACCTAGAAATTCCACTCGTGTACCTAAACCGGCAACTTCCGGCAGATGAACCTTTTACAATTTTATACTCAGATACTTTCTCTAACAAATGGTGCAAGAATCATCGTGAGGACTCGTGAGGAAAATTTTCACGCCTTTCCAAAGATGAATAATAGGCGGCATAAACTGTTTGTATTTAAAAATGTTTTTCTCGGTCATATGAATGAATATGACAATCATTGTTATGACATTTCATCGCAATTTCCATGTGCATTTAAGGTGACATAAATTAAAACAGATAAAATTATCTGGCGTATGATAAGAACGTCCATAAACGGGGGACAAAAATGTACGATCCGCCACAAGGGAAACGTCCAAGTTTTAATTATTATAGCTCCCAAATTATATAACCTAAAAATGGACCATCTTTATATTCAAAGCCTAAGACTAATATAGAAACACAGAAACAATAACTTGTTAACGATTTCTTTTTTATTTTTGCACCCTAATGAGGGAATCGGGACCACTGTGCGCAGGTGCAAATTTTGCGTTGAACCCATAAAAGGCGATATTTAATCATCCTCCAGATTCTAAAAACGAAGATTGAAGCATGCGATGTACCTCAAACAAAACTTCCCACGGATAAAATGATATGGTCACCGATTGAATTCCCGTATGAAAAATCGTAATAGCAGAGTAGTGCACGCCACTAGAGCGGAGTGCGCGTAGAGATGATGCTGCATTAGATACACAGCTCAGCATCACCTTTAACACTTCGTCGGTTTTGTGATACACACACACACACAAAGTTAGTCTATCTAGGTAGCCACCTTAAGGTCGTTCTAGTAGTAATAAAAATCGTTACATTAGCAATATAATTTTTAATACTTTATGTAACACATATATATCTCACTAACACTACAGTATATAATGTGCAGCCATTACATGTTTTATTCAGTCTCCCACAAGCGTTGAAAGAAGAGGGTCACGTTACTATCATCTCTTATCGCGGCAACTCGACACATCGCCATGGCAGCTAGTTACTAATTAGAAGATGTACATTTATTACCATCGAATTGACAGTTCGCACAGCTAGAAACTTGGTATCGTTGTAATCATGAGAACTGCCAATATTTTCTGAAAACAAAATATTTGCTTGAGGTAGAATAGGTGCTGTTTTTTAGTTAGTGAACCAAAGTTGTCACGAATGATCCATGTAAAACATTCATTTTAAGCTCTTTAAAAATAACTAAAATACGTTGTATTAAGTTATTAAACTTATAGCTTGTACTCCGCCGTGGCATAAAATTTTAGTACACATTGATTTATTTCAAGAAATGTTCTGTTTTTTTTTTGTATAATTTATGCTTCCACAGCCACGTAAATGTTTATTTTAACTTATCGTTTTGATGATAATATGCAGTTAAAAATGTTCTGCGAGATGTTAAAGTAAGTAGTCATTAGTAACATCTACAAAAATAACAATATTCTGAAAAGAAAAATGTTAATTCGGCGACTATAGCACAAATTCTATTTACTTTGTGCCAAAGTACAAACATGGCAATGGAGTTAGTTATGTACAGTCACGTCGCAAGCAGTAGGGAAAATTATGAATATAAAACAAATTTGCTAACAGGTTGCGGCGTATTTATAAGTTAAGGGGCCCGCCTCGTGGCACAAGTGTTTGTGTGAGTGAGGTATGGTGCTAAGGGTGACGTCGTATGGGCCATACAACGCTTAAGGCGTGCAGTCTTCACGAAAAAACAAATTTCCTATGGGACTTTAAGTGGTGACCCTATTGTTGTATTTACGAAATCGCTTTACTAAAGTCCAATGCACTACCCTTAAGTGGTTTCACATGTATTCGGCCAGTATATTTTCAACTATAGCAGTCTGAAAACCCCGTTTTAACCCATTTTGACGTGCCCTAAAAGGGGATTTCTAATGAGTGTGTTGTCTTGAAAGTACTTAAGGGCAGTCATCTGAAATGTGTGTTCTTTTCGTCGAGAAACGGCGTGAACACACGTGTATTAGTTTCGGTGTAAAACGTTTTCTTCAAACACGCTGCAGTGTGATTTTATGGCAACGAGGCGAGCCCCTTAACAGCTAAATCCGAATGTCTGTGCTGCAGCGGATGGTAAACAGAATTTGAGGTATAATAGCATAATTAACACTTTTCTTGTAAGAATTTAAAAAAGCTAAAAACAAAATTATTATAAGCCGAGCCTTATACGTTGACTGTATAATTTCATTGGTGGAAAGTTTGTAGCAAAGTTTAGAGCACGTTTTATATGAGTTTTGTATAGATTCTGACGTTACACATAGAAGAACGGCAGTCTATAAAGGCCGTATTTAGCTATGCTGGAGGACTTAGAAACCACGTTTGTAATGAGCACGGTGTTTTATCAATGACCTTCCTACCTTGTCCGATGTATGTTTTATTTTTAGTACGTTGGCACAATGGGTGCATGTGGAATAGTTTTGTAAAAAAATCCTATTTACGAATACACTGCAACGCATTTTAAGCGCATGGTAGACGTCCTCCTTAAGAGCCCATGCCACTAATTACTAATTATGATGAATTTTTCTTAATTCCTTCCTGATTCAAAATTTGGCAAGATTTAACTGCAAATATTCCAATAGGGAAATAGCTAATTACGTTACGTTTCACCACGTGCGTTGTACTCTTAAATATTAAACCGTGACTATGAAATAACTACGCTAGTTTAAATTTTAAAATAAAAATTCTCCCTCATCATATTATAAACACTAAATTACTCCCAATACAGATTTGATCCAAAAATACGCATCTAATAGTAATATATGATGTTTCTATAAAGAAACATTGCCGATAACGCGTCATATCCTTCAATTATTAAACGAAAATGAATAATATTAAGAAAATAAGTGATGCAGCCTCGTAACAGGTACGAATAAATAAATATCGTGTGATGAAGATGCCTCAGGGACAGAGTATCACAAACTGAGCGCATTTATTATTGGGCTCCCGTAGACATGTGTTTGTCCCGAGGGAATGACATGACATCAGTGGCGTAGCAGAAATTGCTTAGAGTGGGGGAGGGGGGGTTACACAAATTTTATAAACTACCGGGGAGAAGGTATTTACCAAAGTTAGGTTGGCTTGTACGGTTAAAGATATTTATCTTGCTATCATTTGAACACTTTAAATTTAAAGTGGAAATTTATTTTTAAATAAACATATAATTATGTACAGAGTGTCCCGTCAAAGGGTTCAAACAATTACAGAGGGTGTAGTATGCATCAAAAGAGGACATATCGGTCCTATACACATATGTGGTAAACGCAATATCTACCAAGTTATGCAGCCCCCATACATGATAAGAGAACGCGTATTCCATGACTGCGACTCAATTCGGCAACAACCAGAGTTGTTGCAAAGAACGTGTGAGGCCATGTGACGTAGTATGGAGGGCTACATTGCTTTGTATGGCGGTCACGTCGAGCACCTGTTGTGTTGGGTAGTTCATGGACAGTAGGTGCATACCACACCCTCTGTAATTATTGCAACATGTTTACCGCGCAACTAGAATGGACATTTGGGAGGGCACAATTCTGTGAATACTGTTATACTCAAGCTACCTTAGTAACGTAGTCAGAATTTATGAATTTCAGACGGGGAAGGATGGCTATCCTGCGAATATTATAAAGGATCTCCCACCACATCTTCAAGCGAGGGGTCCGGGGTTTCTCCCCCGGGAAAATTTCGGATTTCAAGGTGCAAAATAGTGCTATTTTAGCTGTTTTCATAACTAAATATTGATTATTCTACTGGTAACAGTATCACTGATTATTTAAAACTAAATTAATTGTAATTTTTAAGACCTTGGTTGGTTATTTATTTGGGGGGGTGCCCTAGTGCCCCCCCCCCTTAGTTGTGCCTATGTATATAGTATACGCGCAAGAGACTTCATATATAAAAAGAAATAAAACAGATTTGTTACAAATAAATACTTAAAGAAATCGTAGCTTCACTTATAAACATTAATATATTATCTGAAGATAAAACTTGTCTCCAGTGGCAAGGGAAGGTTGTTTACAGCACCTGTCCCGCCCCCGCTCCCAATACTTTAGCCGCACCACTGCATGTGGCCTTAAAATGGAGAGTAGTAACATGAGAAAAACAGGACGCCATGATGCCGCCCGGGTCTCTCACCTACCATGCTGGAACATCGCACTTTTATAGTTCGTTCCGGATAAAGTGAGCACTAAAGATTTAACATTTGAAAAAATCACTAGCTGTTATTGCATATAATTTGGCATTAAGGAGGGCCAAGGCTCCATGCAAAATTTTAATGGTTTTAATCATTTTTATATTTGTATCAGACTTCGTTAGTTTTATAGGCATACATTGTCACTATTTTTTACAGTAGTAAAAACTTTATAGCTCTCATAGTTTTCTTATTATGGCATGTCAAAGCCAAAATTTACAGAAAACGGTTTTATACCTGAAACGAAAATCAACTGACATACATAAATGAAATAATTCCCACTGTGTCGTGGGCTACGTCTAGACATGAATAAAAACCGCATTGGATTTTTTTTTGTATTTAAAAAAATCTGCTGAATTTTAAATAAAAAATCTGTTGAAAGTCAATATTTTTTTAACACAAAAAATTTCAATGCATGTATAATTGTAGCCCATTACACCTTCCTTAATTGTGAATTATTTCATTTCTGTATGTCAATTGGTTTCATTTCTTGTATAAAACAGTTTTATTCAAATTTTACTTTTACTTGCCGCTATACAAAAACTATAAAAGCTACAAAATTTTCATTACTGAGAAAAATAATCACAATGTATGTCTACAAAACAAACAATATCTCGTACAAATATAAAATTATTAAAATAATAAAAATGTTATGTGAACTTCCCCTTAAGGCGGTCGCCTAACTCATGCTTCAAATGCGTTGCAGTGTGTTTGTAAACAGGACATTTTTTTAACGAAACTATTTTCCTTGCGCCCATTGTGTCAACGTACGAAAAGAAAAAAACTTCAGTCAAGGTCGGAACCTCATTGTTATGCTCATTAAAAACTCTGTTTCTGAGCCCATCATACTTGGCCATAAACGGCCTTTACAGACTACCGTATTTCAAAATGTTCTAACGGGAAGTATGTGAAACTCAGATTACAATGTACACTGGAGTTTATTACAGACTTTCCATCAATAAATTTGTATGGTCACCTTTTAGTGTCACATAGTGAAAACTGTTCGGCGGGAAGCTTGCACGCTAGTTCAGCGCTTGGTCCGTTGAGGCGATGCGGCATTTGATGCGCGCTTCAAGGTCGACCTTACTGCTCCGTCAATTCTGAAGGTCCGTTCACAATCGGCATGAAATAAACAACATAACTTACACAGCATTTCATGCGTAACTGGCCGTACACGATCACCAGTAAATATATTGTTTCCTGACCAATCGGAAAATAATCAATAAGAAAAGAACAAATGTGTTATTGGATGAAAATTTTCGCACCAACAGCTCTTATGACGTTTCACATTCTTATTGGCCGGCATGAAAAACTTGGCGTAGAAAACTCGGAGCTGACCTTCTTTAACGCCATGTCAAGCAAGTTACGCCACGTAAGTCATGCCAAGTATTCATTGTGAACGCCGTTATTTGTATAACAGGTAGTCACCTTCTTATGCCATGTTTTTTACTTGCGCCACGTCAATAATTGTGATAATTATTGTGAACGGGGCTTGAGCCTCTAACACGAAGGTAGGTGGCGCTTTTCAATATAATTACCTTACTCAGTGTACAGTTAGTAGTGAATTGCCAAATGTAGATCCGGGTATTTTATTATTTAAATGCAACAATACTGAAAAAAAAATCAACTTAAATATAAAAATTTTATTGTTATATAATAAATAAACTATTTTTATCAAACTTTGTAGGGTCCTACAGACTACACAATCTATCTTACACGTACAAACATCAAGACATTACCCGTCATTTGGCGTAACGCGCGGAAAGATACGGTTTGGCTGGAAAGAGAACTTTAGCTGGGCCTTTTTTAAGAGCTCATTTTATCCCAATCTGCTTATAACCGCTTCTACAACCAAAGTGTCCTGGTAAACGCAAGGTGTGAGACGACGAACAATAACTAGCCTTAAACTGAAATAATTTTAATTACTGCTATCAAATAATTAACGCTCCTGTGAATATAACTGTACAAGTAGATAACCTATATTTTACATTTTTAAAAACAGTGAATTTTGATTTAAATGGCAGAAGCTATCTGAACAGGAAACAGTAAATATTAAAAGCATTCCAGTGAATTTCCACTAATTAAAATTGTTGAGACTGCTCCATCGAGAATCTGTCGGAAACTACCGATTTTAATAGCGAAATAAACTGATTCAACAAGAGAACTTCACTAATTGGAAAAGTTACGAATATTTTTACCTACAGGAGTTATGCTTTCCGCTTAATTGAATGATATGAAAAAGATAACGGTAGCTTGCAGTTTTGAAATATGAGAGTTTTGTGCAGGAACATAATCGTAATCTCATACCATACATTCCAACATAGAAGAGTAAGCAATTGGACCATAAACGACAGCAGAGTACATTAATTATTATATTGCGATCCACACATTCGTAGCTTATTACATCAATAAAATTGTCATAAATATATTTTTCAATATTGCGTAGTTCCTTTTTTTCACTGGTTGTATTTTTAGAAACTTAAAACATAATTTTTAAACCACTGGTGATTTCAAATAAATTTATTTGTGAAATTCTACCTCATCTTAACATATGCAGAACTCAGTTGTGATACAGTGTGGGTTACCATTGTTGTCTCCCCATGTTCTTCAGTTATGCCATAAGCCTAAGAAAAGATTGCGTCAAAATTGAAGCACCAAGAAAAACCAGCTAGAATCGAAACAACGACCGTTAGCACGTTATTTTAACACTTCCCGCCAGGCCACGGTGAACACTTGATTATTATTGTTGCCGTTAAGGGTAATTTTGGATTCTTGTTTTCTGTTGATGTGAGTTATTATTTTGTAAATCGTTTTCTTAGTGAGACGGTGTGAGAGGGTTTAACGCCCTTTAACAACGAGATCTTGAGCAGACGAGGGTGAAGTGATGTGAAAGGACAATACAACATCCATGTCCGAGCTGGGATTCGAACCCAGAACCTCTTGCACCGTTGACCGGCGCCTAGCCAAATACACTACGGAGACAGACTCGTTTTCTTAGTAATGGTGTTTGTAGTGGGTCAAATAAAAACATTTCATACAGCGTAACTTCATAGTAAGCAACAGAACGAAACTGAACATAACTAAATCTCAACTATCAACAACAATCGAATAACGAGAATAATAATTACCATGTACTGTAAATATTACTGTACAGTAAAGTGTAATTTATCAAAACATATTGATCACATAAAAACGAACAAACAAAAATTAGTAGCTTTTTTTTGTTTTTTAAATTGCGGTTATGATCTGTAGTTACAAATTTAAACAGTAGTTTTCAATTTTCAGATTGGATAGTTATATAGTCTATGTCCTGATTAAGTAGTGAAATATACTTATTAATTCAATCGGGTACTCTGAAACATTTTCTCAATATATTTTTTTTATCAGTCGACATTGACAAAACAACAGATTCGCCAGTGTAAAATCCGGCAACATAAAGTAACCGTAAAAATTCCACTCATTTTAATTTAGTGTACATAACAGAATAAACCCTAATGTTGCGGAATCATTTATAAAACATGGTAAAAAGTAAATAATTAATTAAATTTCAACATAAACATTTCTTGCTGTACGAACCTGCGAGGAGAAACGAGATGCGTACGGGATCCATGGAGGTCTTCGGTCTGTAGGTTCGAATACTGTGTTATAATATTCACGCGAGATGAGTGGAACGTTTTTGGAGGTAGGGGAAAGTGGTACTGGTATGATTACATAGACGGATAGGATCCGCCCACCAACAGCAGCGCTTGCGTCATTCACGTTATCGCACTTCACTGTGCGATGATAGGACTTCCCTAGAGGCTAGGTCAAGGCGTGTCGCCCTTAAGAGCTTTTAAGTGGCAAAAATACATAATTTTATTTAAAATTACGTTTCCCACTTGTCAACCATTTTCGAGTTTTCATAGTCTTCCCATAGCGGCATGTAAAACTAAAATTTTGCAAGTTAAGGAGGGATGTTAGAAAATTTTATTCTATTTTCAGTTTATGAAACATAACATTTATTCAATTCGTACCATCAAAATTTTCTCTCTGATATAGCATAGGATATATTCTTGGTAAACTGCTTGATATAAATAACAATGGAATATATTTTGTTAATCTGTCACACCGAATCATTGCAAGGGCATTTTTGAAAATTAACCTACAACTCTCTTGCAAAGATTCTGAGTGACCAATTAACAAAATATATTCCATTGTTATTTATATCAAGCAGTTTACCAAGAATATATCCTATGCTATATCAGAGAGAAAATTTTGATGATACATATAGAATAAATGTTATGGCTCAAAAACTGAAAATGCAATAAAATTGTCTACCACTCCCCCTTAAGTGAATTTACAAATTAAAAAAAAACACTGACTTACTCGAATGAAATAATTTACGCTTAAATTTTAAATAATGGGCCATATGCTAAATTATTTAAAATTACACTACACAATCACATCGTATTTTCTAATAATTGTTGTATTACGGAAATTACCATCATTTTCATAATTTATTATTTAAAGCAAAAGAATTTCGGTGCGCGTTTTTAAATCTTTTAGCAAATTACTTATAAAATACAATTTCAGTGTTACTTATTCCATTGGAGTAATTCAGTTAGTTTTTGTTATTTGTATACTCTAGTAACTTTAAAATTTTGACTTTGAACTGTCGCTATGGGAAAATTATGAGAGGTAAAAAATTTTCACGAGTTAGAAATATAGTCACAGGTGATGTCTACAAAACTATCAATATGTGAAATAAAATATAAAATTACGCAATTGTTGCCACTTGACCACAATTAAGGTGACCACCTGTTGAAGGGCATTTTACGTGTATAAGGTGAAAATTGATGAGGGACTACGAGAGATGTCGGCCGGCACATGTCTTGTAACATCGACTCTACCTCCTAAGTCATAAACGCGTGCTGTTTTCCCTGCATAACGATTTTACTGCAGTACTTAATGCGGGTATCCTATTATCCTGTTGAATTACTGACGCCTCTTGCTGAAAACTCCTCAAGCCAAAAGGATCGATAGGCCGTGCTTTCGCAGTCCCTACTCATACTGAGTGTAGGGATCAAGCCAGCTTTTGCCCTTTTGCTCCACGCGAGGTTTCTGTCCTCGCTGAACTAGCCTTAAGGGCACGGTCTACCGCAATTTTCATCACCATTTTTTTATTTTTTTTATTTGTACCAATTTTTTTTCTTATTTAAGACACAAAATGTGACTAAATTTGGCTCTTGTGAAATTTTTTTATCTCTTATAGTTTTCGAGTAATGGCTTGTTAAAATCATATTTTGCATGTTTCCGTTTTAAGGACTACACTAAAACCAACTGATATACCAAACTAAAAAAACACACAGTGGATAAAGACATTGCATGCTACAATGTAATGCTCATAAAAGTAAAGAATAAAAATTATTTGTATTAAAAAAATTATTGTATTTTTAAAATTTTTATTTTTAGTTTCAGCAATTTTTTAAAATTCAAATACATTTTTATTCTTAAATTTCATGAGCATGTCATTGTAGCCTGCAATGTCTTTATCCACTGTGATTTTTTTGAGTTTGGTATATCAGTTGGTTTTAGTGAAGTCGTTAAAACGGAAACATGCAAAAATATGACTTTAACAAGCCATTACGCGAAAACTATGAAGGATAAAAAAATTATAACAGCCAAATTTAGTCACATTTTGTGTCTAAAACAAGAAAAAAATATCTGGTACAAATACAAAATAAAATAATGATGATGAAAATTGCGGTAGACCGCGTCCTTAAGACACGTGCGTTATCATTTGACAGATGTACCGCCCGAGTCAAACTCCCCGCCTGGCAGTGTCCTTGAATCATATCACGCGGGCGTATGTGCAACCCGGGTGCGGGCCGCGATGATGCCGGGCGGCCCCGAGTTTCCGTGAGCGCTTTGAGCAAGAAAAACTGTGCCGAGAGCATGAGAGGCCCAACGTCACGCTATCCACTCAACCAAGTAAGTAAAGAATGTAATTGTAGAACTGAATGTCTAAATAATCCAGTACATATATATTGAGGAACAACCGTGGAAAAGCCGATGTTTGCCATGTTTGAGGACTTTAAAATAATGATTTCAATGTGCGTGGTGTCTTAAAAGCCATATTCTCAAGTAGTCTGATTGTGTTTTCTTTTCATATGTAAGTGTTGATGTAAGCGTTGCAGAGGCACGTTTACTGGTCTCTGAGAGAGAGAAAAAAAAGGAATTTCTGAACACGCTGAACCCAGTTCGAGCACCAGACAGGCCTTAACGGTGTTCAAGTGCGATAAAATCAAAATTTTATATTTTTATGAAATAGTGTTAGTTTTGTAGACGATACTAGTGAGTGCAGTTTCTTCTTACAAAACAATTTTAGCTTTCATAGTTTTCTCATAACGGTGCGACGAAGTCAAAATTTGCTTGTTCTGCTGCCATGCAAATAGTGAAAACCAACTGACCTACTTGAATAAAATAATTTCCTGCGATATTACATCCCATGAGCTATGAAATAAAGTATTTAAATTACCATAACGTAATATTTTGAATTTTTTAAAAAATCGCAAAAGTACAAGAAAAAATGTTAAAATTTAGCAATTTTTTTTTAAATACAAAAATATTTCACGGGATTTCTTTAACAATGTTTTATTACGTAGCCCGTGGCATGTTATTTCACTGTGAATTATTTCACTTACGTAAGTCAATTAGTTTTCACTATTTGCATGGCAGCAGAACATCCAAATTTTGACTTTGATTTTGTTACATCTTTCAGCGTCAATCTGAAATATATACCTACAATCTGTACAAATCTGGAACCAATAGCTCTCATAGATATTTTTTAATGTTCCTTACGTGAAGCATAATTTAACATTGCAAGCATAGAGTGCTCCGTACCCCCTAATCCAATCAAACGCTTTAATTTCTAAAAAAAAAAAAATAAAATAAAATAAACATTATACAATATAAACTGAGTTTATAAATGAAATGTACACTGTATTACAACTTAAAAGTAAAAAAGAGAAATACGTAGCATGTATGGCTGTGTAAGTTTATAGACGTTTTTACTGACTATGTTATTCACTTATAAACATTTTTTAACTTGCATAGTATTCCCATTACATGTCAAACTCAAAATTTTCTTGGTTACTGCAGAAAACACAAAATCTTAACGAAAACTAAGAGACTTGCTTAAATGAAACAATTTGTACTAAAATAAAACTTCACAGGTTACACTGCTGAAAGCTACGAAAACGTAAAACAATGTATATTCGTACTTCAAAAAATCTGAAAATTAATCAGTGTTACGAAATCTGCTGACATATAGCTAATACCCTCGGCATAATACTGAAATTTAAGGGTGTAGTATACAGAAATTTTCAACAGCATGTTTTTATTTTTATTTTTGTACCATACATTATTTTTTTTTTGACACATGTGACAAATTTTGTCTTCATACATTTTTTTATCTCGCATAGTTTTCGCGTAATGGAACGTTAAAGCTAAAATTTGCATGTTTCCGTTTTAAGGACGACACTAAAACCAACTCACTTACCAAAGTGAAAAAAAAAATCACAGTGAATATCTATGTTGTACGTTACAAGTTCATGTTAAACCACAAAGTATTATTATTATTTTTTAATATATTGAACCTTTTAAATTTCTATTTTAAATTTCAGTACTTTCATTTAATTGCAAACTGGTTTTATTCTTTGTATTATGTAATTGAAATTGTAGTCTGCGACATCTTCATACATTGTGAATTTTTTTTCTGTCTTGGATGTTAGGTGGTTTTAGTGCAGTCCTTAAAACATTTTGCTACAAAATCAATAGTGAAATATAATGTTAAATATTATCATTTATAAATAAATGATTTACCAAAACCGTTACAAGAATATATTCAGGATACATTATTGAAATAATGTTACTATTCATATTCAACCATAAAAACAATTACTTTTCGATAAATTTGAATGTACAGCGACTATTCTTATTATGAAATTCTATTTCAAACTCGTGAGTATTTTCGTATTGATTTGAAACGCGAAAGCCATTGCTGAATGAATCACTAGCAAATGACTCAAGTCCTACATCTTCCCGAATTTTTAATTTCATATAGTTTTTAATTTACAGCCATAGTGATGTTGAAATAAACTTTATTCTACTCGAACAAAACAATTAACAAAAAGAAAATTATAATCAATGTAATGACTATCCGAGATTTATATCACCTGCTCCATTTAACGAATTACAAAAATAGTAATGTTTAAAAAAAGAACTTTAGGTTATTTGACTTCGTCAAATCAAGTAACAATAGGGTACGATTATATAATTACGATTTCATTCCCAACACTACAGTTCTTGCAACTAAATCAAAGTATTAATTCTTTCTTGTCATCTCTTATATCTAAAGTAATATCTTCCAATTTTGCTGTTTGTACCGAAAAAAAGGATACGATGGTTCGTAATAAATAGTTTCACTAAAAACACCACTCGATTTAAATGTGGCAATAATATTAGTTTCTCTATGTTTGTATTGATCATGTTTCAATGTCATACCACTTGCTACGTTACAGTGAATGTTTACAATTTGAAATGGATTAATTTTAGGTATCTTACCAGCATAATGAATATAATTTTTTCTAATACTTTATTTTTTGTGAAAACAAACAGCCCACCAATTGAATCCAATTTACCAAACACCAGTTCCAAAATGCATCCTACTTTTACTCTCTTTGTTAACTTACCTGATTTGATGAATATATCTTCTTTCACACCTACTATCATTTTGTTAAATGGTGAAATAGTTTTGATAGCCTTTTCAAGATTTTCTATGCTGTATCGTCAGTTGGGATTTTACATTCAACAATGCCTGTACTTATGAAATAGTGTTTGTTATTTTCAAATGTAATGTTGTGTGTTAGACGTGTACTATAGATCTGAATTAAACCTACCGAGTATTTCTGTATCCATAACTGATAATATAGTATTTTTCTTGATATAAATTAGTATTTAACATAATATATTTACTAATTTAATATAAAAATATATATATTATAATTAAAATTAATATTTGACCTAAAAAGACAGATTGTGATATAAATTAAGAATACTAGACAGTATAATTTCAACAGAATCCCATGGCGAAATGTTACCACCAAACAACATTAGGTGCTTGATCGTCAGTTCTTGAAAATACGGAAAAACATCTCTTTATAACAGATAGTTTGTATATGCTGCAGGATGGTAATTTTTGGTGCTCTATACAAATGTTCGAGATGTTTAAATCAACCAAAATATATATATTTAAAAGAATATACTGAAGTCGTAATTTAATTAATTAATGGACAAGTAGCATATGTTTTCTCTTCAAACGAAAAATGGTTAATGTTGATGGATGTTGTAACGATTATGTTGTTTTTGACGATGTTATACTAGATAATCAAGATATAAGATACTGTTTTACTCACGGTAGACATAAAAATATTGTCTGTTATTATTCAGCTCACACTTACTAAATTGCACCAAAGCAACTAATAAGAGGTAATGCTATTTTTTTTTGCATATTTAAACAAGATTACACAAATCTTAAACATATTCATAGCGATTTTGTTGGTGGTTATACATCATTTGAAAAGTTTTGAGAAAATTGTTTAAAATGTTGTCATAAAGACTATGTTTTTATCACTTTAGACATGACACATAAGTTAAATGATGACAAATGCTGTATTAAAATTTAACCATTTTTTTTTCAGGTTTAATTTTATTTATAAAACATTACTATTTTAATAAAAACATCAGTATTATTTGGTACATTATAACTTTTTGGAATTTTAAGAAATATTATACATGCAACTTTATATCAAGAGGGTTAAACAAATCAATGTTTGATAAGTTATGGAATAATTGGGTGATTTTCGTATCATATTCCGGGTATATTTTTATTGTATTTACTGTTCCATCCACCATAAAAATGTAATCTGTTTGATTACTACCGAGATAAATCTATTTTTATTTTGTACTCTATTTTTCAACTAAATGAATAATATTTATACTATTAGGTTAACAATACTCAAAATTAACAGCATCATTACGTGTAATTGGATTAGCCACATTTCTTAATTTTTTATCTTCGAATCCACATTGTTGTCTACTTCTAAGTAAGGAAGGAAAACTTTATCCATGGATCTTTTATTTCTAGTTAATTCTGTTTTAAAATCATTGAACTGTGAGCTTGTAACCAATTCAGAAGTATCAAGAGATATAGTACTCTTATGTTTTGATTCTAATTCTTTAATTTGATCTTTAATACAATATTTTGTTAATCCAGTTCGAAACATATCAGTTATTTATTTAATAAATGTTTCAATGTTATATCCTTAAATGTATGTACATTCCATTACCATTTTAATAAATATGATTACTCCGTCTTACATATAAGATTTTTTAATTTTAAAAAATATTTTATCAAAGGTCTCTGCATTTAAAGGCAGGCATACCAACAAGTTTTAATTTTAAAAATGCTTCGGCAATTATGTGATGTTTTCCTAATTTTATTAGTAATTCAGTCACCCTTCCATCCTTCACAAGCATACATTCAGTTTGATTATTGCCCAAGTAAGGTACATTATCCCTCTACCTGTATTTTCAATCCAAGCTAGTAATATTTAATCTACTTTTTTAAAAATACTAATCGTAATTAACAAGCATATCGTAATTTGGTAATTTAGTAAGTATTTATTATTTTTTAATTAACTGAATTAATTTAAATCTTGTAATTTTTTAGTTATTTCTTAATCAATTAGTAATTTACTTTCGTGTTATTTACCAATTAATTCTTCATATAAAATTGTTTACTAGCAGCATAATTTTCATCAATTGGATCATCAGCTGACACAATTGTACTGTCTTTAACACAAATATAACTATTTGAAAAACAAATTAACATACTTGTCCAGGTTTGTAAAACAGTACTACATTCTCGCGTTAATTTTTTACGTTTACCTTCAAACTGTGATTTTATTGAATCATCACATTCTTGTATATGTAAGTTAATGGATTGGTTTACATTTTGTAATTGTTCATTTAATTCCTTACGTAAACCTTGTTTATTAACTACATAATTTGCATTAACAGGATAGGCGGCTGACACAATTCTACGGTCTTTAACACTTGAAATTATTTTATTAGTCTTTGAAATGCTTTAATCAACATTTATTTTTGAAGTAACAGTGTCATACTTTGATATTAAATCGTTAACGAAAGTATCATGTTTTGATTCAAAATATTTAAAAATATTATCACACTTTGAGTTTATATTTGAAACACTTGTATTAGCATTTATAATAAAAGAATCATACGTCGAATCTAAATTTTTACAATATTATCACATTTTGAATTAATACTTAAAACACTTGCATTAACCTTTCTTAATTTTCAGTTAATATTACTGCATACATAATTTATTTCATTTTCAGATTTTGTAACTTTCGAACTAACTAATTGATTTGAATTAAATGAATACGGCAAGAGGTTTTAGTTTGACATAACACTAGGGGATACATTTCCACATCCAAACGATACTTATGTATATGAAAAATTTAGACCGCAACACAGAGACATTAATGTTACTTACGCTAAAGATACAACTATAAATCTTTATGACATTATTTTCCAATCCGGTTTTCAAAAATAGAAATTTCTAAACAAGTAAATATTATTGAACGTATTAATAACCCTGGAATGACTTCAAATATGAAGTATGCATTTCTAGCATCAGCATCTGAGTAATCAGATTTGCAATTAGCTACGGTATAAAAAGGTCGTGGAGTAAAAAATTTTACTTCTTTACAGCTGATAAACATACTTAAATTATCCATTGAAATATTTATTTGGATTTATCAGATATTGTAATGGTATTTATAGGAAATTGGGTTATAAAATTACGTTTAAATACTATTCTAAGAGTGATACTCCTGTTTACAGACGAACTAAATTAAAAGCTGATAGATCTGTAGACAGTGTTTTGACTGCTGACAAAATTATTGTTTAAGAAATTGAAATATTGTGGCCAATTGCAGAATACGAAGTTAATTATGGAGATGGACTTTAAGTCGAACTTTACAAAATTCCGAAATTTCAATTAGTTTTAATTATTGTCAATGCATTGAAAAGTCTGTACCAACTAGTGCAAATTCGTTCCAGTTTTATATAAAAGATCAGTTTAATTCGATTCAGTACGATATGCCAGATAATTTAATTATTGGCTTTCAACTAAACAGACAGCAAACTCCTGAAGAAGATAAACGTGCTTTGATGTTTGATCATTCTTATATTAGAAATATTTCTGTTAAAACCGTAGAAATTAAGTGTTTCCAAAGGAGAATTGGAATTTAGACATAGGTGAGAAATTGTGTATCGCTTATAAACATTTTAGAAATTCAAAAACTAAATGTGATAGCCCTTATCGAAACAGATAAATTTATTTCTGATAGACCGCT
Source organism: Medauroidea extradentata (assembly GCA_003012365.1). Lineage (NCBI taxonomy): Eukaryota > Metazoa > Arthropoda > Insecta > Phasmatodea > Phasmatidae > Medauroidea > Medauroidea extradentata. Next base: position 81,430 of record PNEQ01009178.1, on the reverse strand, counting down.
ATATGTTATTGATTGTTCATTTCGAAATACTTCAATTGTAAAAGATAGAACTAATTTGAAACTTAAAGTAGATTTTGAAAAGCCAGTCGAAGCTGCAACAACAATATGTAATGTGATGCTAATTAGTGAACGAAATCTTATGTATGATGTTAAGAATCACAGAAGAAATTTTGTAAGTAATAGTATTTTAATAGTTTTTATTAATGAATGGAAATAGCCTCCATTTGCTGTACTAGCTTTTTAAACAGATTAACAAGCTTATAGTAAGCAGTATACTGGACATTAAGAAACTAAAGATCAAATTTACCAATGCTCTTTTCAACATGTTCGTAAACTCACTAAATGCAATATAAGTTGTATTATTTAAAAATTATAACAATCCGTCAGTATATCTGGATGCTTAATCTAATCCTGATGGTAATGTTGGAAATGTCTTTGATGTTGTACCATATGTTTTACCTTTTAACGAATATCCATTCAATTATATAAAATAAACTTCATTGTAAAACATTAAAGTACGATCTGAGTATATGTTTACAGCTGTGTTAATTTTTTAATCATTAGATAGTCTCACATCATAAATATTCTTTGCATAATCAAACTTGTGTTGTAGACAAGGATAATAAATAAAATATACAGCTAAATCAATGAAAATTACAATTTCCCCTGAAGGTCTTTTATAAATCGATGAACAACTTTTAAAATTATTTGGTAAAAAAAGGAGCCAATTAGTAACAGGTTGAGGTTAACTGAATATTTTATCTACAAAGTCATAAGTCCAAACATAATGCATTACTTGATGATGTATCAAAAATGCGTTGATATTTTTTAAATCACTCAAATCTAATTATTTCGTAGGGATTGTTACTTTTGGTTTTGGGTTGGTTGTGATAAGTTGTGGGTCCTATATTTTGCATAGATGGTCAACCATAAAGATTTTGTATAGCTAAACTATGATCAGTTTGTAATTATATTCGATCTGCGGAATAAATTGGATACTAGGCAGACTCGTACGCATTAAAATTCCTCAAGCGTGTCCCATTTCATGTAATAGTACACTAAAAAATAATAATTTTTTTTTCATCAGATTTGTTGTCGTAATTAAAATACCAATATTCTTCAGCATCAATACGAATTTCAAATGGTGAATTGTCTGATTTTTGTAAAAATGCATCACTAGGACCCGGTAGTTTTCACGAAAAGATTTTTGCCCCACTTTGTTTCAGTGTCTTACGTGCACACCTGCAGCTCAACTTCATGATTATTGACAGAGTGTTTTTGTGCAGAGTTATTATTCATTTGACTATGCAAATCAGTACATGGACAACTGTGACACAACACGTCTGTGATTTGCGGGTTTAACCTCCAGACGTTGTATGTTAAGACATCCATCCAATCACTAGAGTTGGTGAGTTTTGGTGAAAAGATGTATTAAACATTTTGTTTCAATGCCTTATGTACACATCTGCAGTTCTGCTTCGTGGTCAGCGATTGGTTACTTTAACCCTCACGAGTCTCAGGATTCTACCGGCAAATCACAGACGCGTGATGTTGGATAAACGTTATTGTAACTGAGTCAAGTTATACACAAAACCATGAAGCAGAATTGCATTAGTACATGCAAGTCACTGAAACAAACCGTGGCAAAATTCTTTTCGCCAAAAATATCAGTCCCTACACATACGTGTTGTGTCGCAGTAACCTCATTCTCACTGGCTCAGTCAAATGAGCGACTGCTTTGCACAGATACGCTATGCCAATAGCCAAGAAGCAGAGGCGCATATGTGAACGTAATGCATTGACACAAAATGTTGTATAATTCTTTTAACCAAAAATCACCGACTGTACCAATCACTGATCACAAAGCAGAGATGCATCTGTGCACGTAAGGCACTGAAACAAAGTGCTGCAAAAAATTTTTCGCGAAAACTACCGGGCTCTATGCATGACCAAGTACTCCTCCTTTTCCATCGAATTTGTTGGGGCATATTTGTCGAGAATTTTGAAACGTGTGTACACTCCGTTTGTTTGGAATTATTATATGTAAATTTTGAATAACATTTTTAAAACCAATATTTGTATGTTTAGCCCCCATTTGAAAAGCTGCTTGAATAAAATTAAGTATTTGTGAATTAACAAATGCATACTGCTATTTAATAAATTTTGTTGTTAATTTAGTGACAGCAGTAGAAAAGTCAAATACATCGTATGATATGCTATATCTTCGAGTTCTAATTAACGCTATTCTTTCCTAATTTATTTCACCAGTAATTTGAATTTTGTGATATTCATAAAAAAGTCTAATAGGGTTTGGAACACCAGATGAATTTACACGTGTTATATCTTGTTCTTATATTTTCTTGTATCAAAATATATTTTAAATTTTTTATTACAGTTAATGTTTCATTTTCACTTCTTCTTGAAGTTGCTATCATTAATATTACAACCGCAATCGAAATCATTTAATTATATGAAAATGTATATACAACTTTTTTAAAATTTCTATTCAGTTAGATATTGCGTCCAACGGTAATGTAGTAATATTATATTTAATAATAACTCTTTAAACATTTTCGTTAATCGATATTTTTTCTAAATTTAGTTGACAACAGTTTATGTTGTTTACTTCTAATAAGATTCTTATTTTTTAACAATAATTCATTTTTAATAAACAAATTTTATAGTCATTAAATGTAGTTTCGTTTTTAACCACAGCTTTTTTATTACCTTTTGTTATTTTATTTACATCACCTTCAACATTTATGGCATACATTTTAGATTTTAACCCAATAACTTCTTCCACTATTTTCCCATTATTTTCGTCTTTAATTTTACCAAAAACTTTTTGTTAATTTCTGGTATATTATAAATATCGCACTGTCAAAGTAATACAGTCACAAGTCAGAATTTGCAATTTGTAAAGTCAGGAAGATAAGATTGAATAGGTTTTAAAAGATTTAGCATATGGATGGCCAAAATGAGAAATTTAATACATCTCTCACAAGAATAAACTTTAACAATACCAAAGCCATTTTTGAACTAGTTGTCATATTATTGCACAACGAGAGAAAGTTTAACCCTGGGATAAATCAAATAATAATTATTAAAATATAAATATTCTAGGAATAGTTATGATAGTTTTAAAATTTAAGTTTGAAACATTTTTTTTTCAGTGATGGCCGTAACACATTTTCCAAAATTTCATAATTATGGCCGTATTACTTTGACAGTGCGATGTAATCTTTTTCATAGTCTGAAGTATCAAAGTAATCTATTATTTATTTCGTATTGTCGTAAAAGTCAATTGTTTTATGTAATATATGTAACAATCACAATCCTAATATCATAATCCAATACTATCGCCATATTTTTGAGGTGAGATTTAATTTTTTTTTTTTTTAATTTTCATTTTTAAATCATGCATTTTGAACATTTTTTAAATGTCATTTTGGGAGCAAAAATGATGTCCTTGTCCTAGAACCGGTATATATCCACTACTCACCTCTGATACAGAAGACATTTCTTGGAACGACGTAGTTTGGTTGCAAATGAATTAAATAATGTCTAGAATTTTAACCACGAATTTATAAGCACATGTAAACCCAGATGAACCATTTTGGCTTCTCATACTCTCAGAGATCGTCCACTGCAGTATGTCAAAGCTTTACAGTATCACCGTGTTGTTTCGTAACTTACGTTGCATATAATAGAAAGAGATTTAGAAACAATCGGTGACTAGAGAAAGGAATATTTCGCGAGTATAATGACTATCATGTTAGAATCCACTGTATTATGTATACTCAAACTACTACCAATATTTAATCCATTTAGCTGGTACTTACTGCCCGTTTTGTACGAGATTTCCTGTCTCCTAAGTCTGAAGGAATCATCCCAGACCAAACTGCGGACATTAACAGAGACGCCATATATCTCGTCTTTCTGAATTGTTAAATATCAGATTAAAAAACAGTGTCAGAATTATGAACAGCTACTAATTTAAGAAGGAAAACGGCCAACTACAGCTTTTCTACATTTATTTTCGTCATACAGATATGTTCAGAAATTGTGTGAATTTTGTGTGATGCTGAATTTTCAACATTCCAGGTGGTATTTATATTGATTTATCAATAATAGTTATTCTTAATAGTTTTTCTAGAAGTGAAATGTGCGTAGAGTTGCCGGAAATGTCCAGTACAGTAAATCTGACAAAGTTGCTAACCATAAGAACAGCATACAATGAATGTATACGGGATATGAGTATGCAGAGGACATTAGATCTTAGCATGTGGGTCATTGGTATAGCTGGTGATTTCTGGTGAAAATAATTATGCAACATTTTGTTTCAATTCCTTATGTGCACATCAGCAATTCTGCTTCATGGTAAGTGATTGGTTGTTTATTCTGAACTTCTTGGGGATCTACCCACAAATCACAGACGTTTGGTACCGCAGTAACCTTATCATCATTGCCACAGTCGAATTAACTACTTCTCTTCACAAATGCACTATGCCAATACAAAGCGTTTAGGTAGGGACCCTGGTTTTTCGCAAAAAAAAATTTTTGCCCCACTTTGTTTCAGTGCCTTACGTGCACATCTGCAATTCTGCTACATGGTTATTGGCAGCTTGTCTATGTGGATACCTTAATGTCATTGACTGAACCAATTACAAAAACTTTCCTGCAACACCACACGTCAGTGATTTGCAGGTAGAATCACAAGGCTCGTGTCAGTTAAAATATCCAATCACTGACCACGAAGTAGAACTGCAGATGTGTACGTAAGGCACCGAAATTAAGTGAGGCAAAATTCTTTTCGCAAAAAACAAGGGTCCCTACATATAGATGATGGTATATTGCGAAATAGTTTTGTGCCAACATATCCTTGAAAACGCTGTAGTTTTTTACAACATATACTGAAATATATACTAATTGGTCACCACAAAATATTTTGTTTTTATGAACCTTACCAAGCATTTTTGTGGTAACCACAAAACAGTTTTGCTATCTCCAATAAATAGAGACATGCAAAATTCGCGTTATTTTCTGACAGCTGACTAGACTCCAAGTGACTATAGACTCGTTTGACGACACCCATTGGCAGATATTGTCGTGACTTGCCGCGGAGAATGCTTACACGGCACAGAGGCCAATCTCTGTAAAGTCGTAAGACGCGTTAATGACACCACATAAAAGTTCGTGGCTAATTGAATCGCTGATTATTCTCTGTTATGTATAGGAAAGTGAAGTTTAGTCTGCTACCAAATGATGACGCGAATTTTGCATGTCTCTACCAATAAAGTTTTGCAGCGAGTACAAAACATTTTGTAACCGCTACAAAATTATTTCGGGACGTCTATATTAACGAAACATTTTGTAACCACCACAAAGCCATTTTTTCTGTGTATACATTTCTGACACAACGTAACTTTCTGTAGACCAATAACTAGGGCTAGGAAAAATTCGCGAATCGAATGACCTGCATGCTAGAATCCAATGTCCTATGCATACCCAAGTCCCGTCTATTCGTTCATTGTCTGTTGTCTGAATGAGTAGCAGGTAATGGACAAATGGTAGGGCTTCGGTATATACAGGATAATGGATTCTAGTTTCACAGAAAAAACGCTTTAGTGGCAACTGCAACAATGTTTGTCAATATGCACCTCACCAAATATGTTTGCACTGGTTACAACATTTTTTGGTTGTCACTGCAAAACATTATTGGGGAAAGCAAAAAATGTTAGTAGTCACCACAAAAAAATTTGGTAAGGTTCATAATGACAAAACATTGTGTAGTAACTAATAAGTATTTTTGTTTAGTGTTGTTGGTCGTTGAACTCGCGGAATATTCCTAGCCCTACCAATAACAAATATCAAATGTTACATTTTCAGAGTTCTTAATGACTCAGTCAAATAGGGTAACAGCTACAAAAGTCAGTAATATTCTGGTAAGTTGAACGTTTGTTGAAATCCAGCAGACAGTCAAGTTTTTCCGCGATAAACTATCATCTCTAGTTATGCGTTGAAACAAATTGTTGCGTAATTATTTTCACTAAATATCGCCAGCTCTAGTCATTGGACTCGCGAAATTTCCTTGTCCAAATGATAAAAAACTCTATAGTGGGCTACATAATCACTAGAGCCACGATTTTATGGCGAAAAGATTTTTGCAACAATTAGTTTCAATGTGTCATGTGCACATCTACAGCTGTGTTACATTGTCTGTAATTGGATGATTTTACTCTCGCTTGCCTTGTCAGATTACAGACGTACGGAGTCACAATAATCTTATTCTGATTGGTGCAGTCAAATGAGAAACGTGCCTGAACAAAGACACGCTGCCAATAACCATGAAGCACAGCTACCGATGTGCACGTGAGTCACTGAAACAAAGTGGGGCAAAAATCTTTTCGCGACAAAATCGTGGCCCTAATAATCACGAATGGATAGGGTCTCCTGATTTTCGGGAAAATATATTTGTATCACATTGCTTAAGAGCCTCACGGGCATATTTGCAGCTCTGCTTCGTCAATGATTGCATGCCTGTGTGTTTTTAAGAGGTTCTATCCGCTAATCACAGACGCGTTGTGTCGTATGGACCATGCTCTATGATTATTACACAGTAAAAAAATTTTGTACTTTTACAAAAAGGTTTTTTGTAACACTACGAAAATATTTTGTAAAATTTACAAAAATCTTGTACATTTACAAATTTCTTTGTATACTTACAAACATTTCAGTAAATCTACAAACAAAATTTGTATATTTACAGCTAATATCTGGTTCGTTTTACAATAATTGCTTGTAGTGTTACGAAAGTTTTTGTTTCCAAAAAAAATTTTTGTGAAAGTACGAAATGTTTTGTAAATTGTGAAAGGTCTCCTAGTTTTGTTTTGTTTCAATTCGAAAAATCTGCTCGTTAGCATTATTTTACTAGTTCCCAAAGTTGTTTACGATATTTGTAAAAACTTTAAAATGTTTCTGATGTCTTGCTTTTAATATCTGACTGATAATGTTCTGTTATTACGTTACAAGAATTTCCTTGTAAATGTACTGTTGTTTTTTATCGTGTAGAGACCGGAAAATTTCGCAGGTTAACTAACCAGCCAGTGTACGGTAGTAGACAACATATATTTGGCTTCTCGCTGGCACAATGGTACCAACGTGACTGGACCTACATGTACTTTTTATTTTGTCATTGGCTCAGCGTATTCCACGAGGTGTCAAATACGTAGAGGCACGACTATTTCATGTATTGATTGTAGGTTAGGTTGAACGTCAACAGTGCATGCACTTCACTGTCATAACTGTGATCGGACAGCAGTAGTTTTTATACACATTTGACTACTGCAAACCAGTAAGGAAATAAACTCACATGATACCCTCGTGTACGCTAAGAAGCCAATGATCACTCGACTGTGACCGGTGAGTGTATAGGACTGAAAAGTCTAAGCTGCTACCAGATGAATACGCGAAATAATCCTGCCTCTACAAAAAAAGTAGGGGCCCCTGTTTTTCTCAAAAAGAATTTTCGTCGACATTGTTTCGGTGCCCTACGTGCAGTTCTCTGCTTCGTGATCAGTGATTGGATATTTCAACTCTTACGAGCCTTGGAATTCTACCAGCAAATCACAGACGTGTGGTGCTGCAGGAACGTTATTATAATTGGCTCAGTCAAATGAGATACGACTCCTCACACAGACACGTCGACAATAACCCCGAAGCAGAATTGCGAATGTGTACGTAAGCCAATTAAACAAAGTGGTACAAAAATCTCTTCAGCGGTCACTACATACTTCATCTCGGAAGCACCAATCTAGCGCCCATATTCGTAGAGACAATGTGCAAGGCTAGGTAATCACGTAGTATAGGCGATTCGGGATAAAGGAAGCACAAAGATTTAACATTTGAAAAAATATCACTTTAACAATAGTTACAATAGTTGTACAGTTGGCAGCGAATTGCTGAATGTCAATGTAAAAAAATTTAGTAATGTTACTCACCATATGTATGGTAATATTTCCCAACCTTGAGAGGGAAATCTTATTTCCGAATATGTGTGGAAATTTTCGCAAGGTAATGTATTCGCCACACAAACCACTAGGAAGTTTCTCTCGCGCATTATGTCAAATTGTGCTAGAAGGCTTGCGCCAATATGTAATGAAAAATTACATTACCAGTTGAATAACTTTCTCTGACACGTGTTGAGTAATTTTCCCTCTCTTGTAGAGGTAATTAGCTTCCATTACATGTAGAGTAAATTTACCTCAATTTTTTTACAGTGTAGTTCGGTGTATTTTTCCCATTTAAATACAAGTTTGAAATAAAGCCTATTGAAATCTACATATTTGTGGTTTATATAACTAATAAACATGTTTTATCAAAATGTACTGCGGCTTGTCTACAGCACGATTTATCTTACTCGCGCAAACATCAAGCAACGTGTCCAGAGAGGTTAGACATTTCCCGTCGTTAGTCGTGGAAGGATACCAGCTGTCTGAAAACAGAAATCTGGCAGGGATTTTTATTGCTAATTTTATCCCGAACCACTTATAACAACTGTCGTCTGCTGGAGTACCTGCCAGGTACAATCTGGCTGCAGCACTGACATTTTTGCTTCCTTCCCTATACACCATCATCATATAATTAACTAAGTGTAATCGTAGACGAAAGCAATCTGAGTCACATTTATGCGGACCGTGCACAGTAAAAAAAAAAAAATTGTACATTTACAAGGGAAATCTTGTAACATAATATCAGAACATTATCTGTCAGGTAATAAAAGTGAGATGACAGAAGCCTTCTAAAGTGGTTTTAAAAATATAGTGAACAGGTTTAGGAACTAGTAAAATAATTGTTAACGAGAAATTTTTTCCATTTTGAAAGAAAATAAATCTAGGATACCTGTCACATTTTACATAAAAATCCGTACTTTTACAAAAAAATTTTGGAAAATAGTTTCCAAAATTTTTTTTGTAACATTACCAACCGTTGTTGTAAAGTGAACCAGACATTAGCTGTAAGTATACAAAATTTGTTTGTAGATTTACAGAAATGTTTGTAAATATACAAAGAAATTGGTAAAAGTACAAGTTTTTTTGTAAATTTCACAAAACCTTTTTGTAGTGTTACAATAATTTTTTTTTTTGGAAACAGGTTTCCAAAAAACCTTTTTTGTAAAAGTACAACAATTTTTTTACTGTGTGTTAGCAGTCATGTGATGGTAAAGGGGAGTGTTAGAGAATTGTATTGTATTTTCAGTTTTTGAGCCATGACCAGTGGGGAGGCGTGGTCGTGTTCCAAGGCAAGCAGTAGAAGATTCGAATATACACTTTGAGTGTGTAGCTGTGTCACTGGAGAATATGTTCCTCGCCTCTTACCCTCTACTGGTTGTGGAGTGTGTTTGTCTCTACCAGTCAAATGATTCTACAGGCAACTGAGACTTGTGTGTAGTTGTTGCCAATCACCGCTTGCTCTAGAACACTTCCCGCCAAGCCTCTGGCCATAAAATTGATTCAAATTGTATTATAAAAATTTTCTCTTCGACAAGCATATGATATATTCCTGATAAACTGCTTGTCATATATAATAATTAGGGACTGGAAAATTTCGCGAATTCAATTACCTGTAGGCTAGAATCTATTGTCCTATGTATACTCAAGCCCTGCATATTCCTTCATTGTCTGCTGTTACACAGAGTAGCAGCTAGTGGACAAATAGTCGGAGCTTGAGTATGCATAGGATAGTTGATTCTAGTCTACAGATAATTGAATTCATGAAATTTTCCAGTACTTAATAATAATGGAATATTTCGTTAGTTTGTAATGCAGAATCATTGCAAGAGAATTATAAATTAACTTTCAAGAATTCTCGTGCAATGATTTTCATGACAAGTTAATGAAATATTCCATTATTGTTTATGTCAAGTAGTTTATCAAGTATATATTCCATGCTTTGTTGAAGAGAAAATTTGTCAATACAATTTGAATAAACGTTATGGTTCAAAAGCTGAAAATACAATAACATTGCCTAACACTCCCCGTAAGTGGTGTTTTCAGACATACAGACCACGCATAGGATTATTTAAGCCTCACCTACTTAAGGTTAGTTATCTGAACATTGCCACTGCTGTATCGTTCACTTTAAAGAGAGTACTTCCATAGCCGTCTTTAGTAGAAGGCCTCCGCCTTAGATCTGGCAACCCTGTCAGGAAGGGTCATTATTTTAACTCTCCGAAGGCAATGGCTGTACCTGATTCGTTATTCTGCCATACGTACCGGTGAATCAGGTGAAGCCATTGCCATTGGTGAGACGAAATAAGTGTTAAAATAGCTCTTCCTTGCAGGGTTGCTAGATCTAAGGCCGCGGTCTTCAACTAAAGATGGCTATGCCACTTCCCAAAATTTATAATAAGTATAAAATTTATTCATTGCGGCTATAGAAGTAAAGTTTTAAGAGTTGTGAAATGTTTACACTAGTTTATAGTTACATGGAAGTTTAAGTATTTAAATCAGTAACTATGGCGACATAATAGCTCACTGAAAAGTGTAATTAGTGCTCGATATATCCTGAACAACCTATACCTATGAGTAAGGCCATTAAATTTTCGCGAAAAGAATTCTGCCCCAGTTTGTTTCAGTGCCTTGCGTGCACATCTTCAGCTCTGATTCATGGCTTCGCGAAGTTACTTCTCTCATTTGACAGTGTCAATCATAATAATGTTACTGCGACACCACAAGTCTGTGATTTGTGGGTAGAAGTATAAGACACCGTGAGATAAAGACATCCAATCGCTGACCAAGAAGCAGAGATGCAGATATGCATTTAAGGCATTGAAACAAAATGGTGTTAAATTCTTTTCGTCCAATATCAGTGGATCTACCTATGAGTAGGGACAGGGAAATTTCGCGAATTCAATTACCCGCAGGCTAGAATCCATTGTCTTACGCATACTCAAGCCCTGTCTATTCGTTAATTGTTTGCTGTTCCCGAGGGGTAACAACTTGAGAAAATCAGTGTACACAAATAAAAAAATCTTTTAAAATCATTACAAATCTTTAAAAATCACAAAAAAAATCTTTGTAAATCACCAAAAATCTCTGAAAATCACAAAACAAAATCCTTTAAAATCACCAAAAATATTTGAAAATCACAAAACAATATTTGAAAATCTCATAAAAAAATCTTTGTCAATAGCAGAAAATCTTAAAAAATCCAAGTTATCTTTAAAAATCACAAAAAAAAATTTGTAAATCACAAAAAAATCCTTGAAAATCGCATAAAAAAATTAAAATCTGAGAAAAATCTTTGTGAATCCCAAAAACATCTTCGAAAATCCAAAAAAAAAAAATATTTAAAAATCACAAAAATCTTTGTAAATCACAAAAAAAATCGTTGACAATTTGAGAAAAATCTCTGAAAATCTTTGTAAATCTCAAAAAAAAACTTTCAAAACAGCAAAGAATCTTAAAAAAAAAATGCTTAGAATATCCAAATTTTTTTTTCAAATTACATAAAATCTTTCTACATTTCTCAAAATCTAAAAAAATCTACGTTACAAATTGTATAAAATTAATAAAATAATGTTATTGACATTTTTGTTAATTATTACATCAGGGGCACAGGATAATAGAATGATGTCATATTTTCCACAGTCCGATATAACTCCAACTTTAATATAACAGTAGTAAAGGCTATAATTAATAATAGTATAAGCTTACAAATACATACTACATATATGTAGTATGCAGGCTTTCTATTGGTAATAATTGTAGCCTTTATAACAGATGTTAACGCTACAAATTTATTATCTCACAATCTTGACAATGTGACATTACTTGCTTTTCCTCACGTGCCTTTCCAAATATTGCCAATTGGTTCAAACATTTACTATCCGTTAAATTTGTTTCTCAAGTTGTGTTAAAATGCTACTAAAAAGTTAAGGAAACACAGAACAATGTGTATAGGGGCCGAGATAAATGCCTGTCCACTAACTCGTGTTCAGCGAACATTATGTCATACCTGTGAATATAATTCGCGTGTGTGCCGAACAGCGTGCTGTGGGATACCTTTGTTTGGACACTGCGTGACATGTTCGAGGTAATTTATCCTCATGATCCGATCAAAGGTACCGACCCTACAACCGATGTTCGGTGTGGAGAGGCATATGCAGTGAAATCAGCTACAGCACTTGCACAGCATGTGTATGTCAAACTTGGGAAGCCACCATTAATACAAAGCCATTCCAATATGCACCAGTAAAGAGTAGCTATCACCCAGCTATTTCCCCACAAATTTTCTATAATCATTTTTTCTATCTCACTTCTTTTTACTGTTTAAACACTAATAGTACTTACAGCGTGAGATCGAAGTACAAAGGGAAACTACAGGATAACATTATCCAGAGTACATCTTATCTTAATACCGTTATAAAGTTCTCACGGGAATGCCGTGTTGTGCAATAGTATAGCAATGGTACATGAAAAAGGCAAGTTTTAACAAAACCCCACCAAATTAAGTCTAGTGATGTAAAGGGTAGAGGTTTTATTACAAGTTGTGGTTTCTCACCAAGTTTATATCTAGTCAGGACATTTTACGAGAAAATATGGTTGATTTAAATGGTCAAATTGAAAAGAAATGTTTTTACAACAAAATTCATTGGAAAAATTGTATAGGCCTACAGCATATCTAATATCAAAACGGTAGTACATCCAATATCAAACGAAACCCATCTCAAAATTTTTTTTACCTTTTTTTCCAGGATTTTACCTTGAAAGTTGTGTAAAAATTTAGTGTTATAAACTGTGTACCTTACAACCAAAAGTGTGAATATAAAATTGACGAGCATCATCAAACGAAAAGAAAGCCCTCTCACTTTCTACTAATTTAGTTATTTCTCGTTTAAACTAACATGTACCTTCCTTCTTTATTATTAGACATATAATTGCTACACTTCTATACCCGCTGTTTTGTGGGTTTTATTTATCTATATAGTTTTTACACGCTATTTTAGCACAGTTTTGGAAATATATGCACTCAATGAAGTAATATTGGCCCACAATTGTTACCATTGCTACTCAATCCCTTTCGGATTTGATGCACACTTCTTTAAGTCCCTGATCTGCATTAGGTCTCACCCTGCTATCGGACCCACATATTGAACTTGGGTGAATTATGGGAATTTGGAGCTGCACCGGTAGCGAAGGGCAGAGGAAAATGAACATTCTCTAGTAAACATACCGACCTGTGACTTCATCACAACACAGTTTCAGCTTTCGAAAATATGAGCTGACATCAATGGTAATTGAACTCGATATTTGGAATACGTGCTGCACATGTGCAGTATGTAAACATTGTTTATGTTCTCACATTTGCTTTATACATCTGGATGAGATCTAGCTGACTCACGGTAGAATGAGTTAGTTATTTCGCCTTATTATTGTCGTTGTCCTACCTCACTCAACTCATTCCACTTTGACCAATTCTGTTCACCTTTCTTTCCCTTCAGTCAATAAACATTGAGCCCAGCATCCAGTACTCTCGTCTATCTGCCTCTCTCTCTCTCTCTCTCTCTCTCTCTCTCATTCATTTTATTTCCACCTGGCAAGAACTTGAAACAGATTATCTCTTTGTTCATCTTTATGTTATAAAAGTATTTCTACATAAATAAATACCAATACAAATATCCAATTGTGGTCTCAGACAGATTTTGATCCCGGGAAAAAATTAACACTATGCTCAGTAGTCAAGAGAAACGTTCAGTTTAACAAGTAGATGAATAATACAAATTAGCTTTGAGTGGCATTTGTGTATTCATAAAATATATTTTGTGTAACAAAGAATGCAAAAGTGCTTTAGCAGAGTGTCTACTAGTCTTGAAAGTCACAGAAGTAAAAAAAACTCAAGAAATGAAATGGTCTATAATTTCCTTATAAAGTCACGCATTCACTTAGCATCAGTGAACGCGGAAAAAAATTGTTTTCCAAGTGCATATCTGACATTTTCTGTTTGGCAATCTATTGTTTTGCTCATAGCTTAAAAGTTACTTCAAGAGTAGGTATTAACTAAACCGCTTTAATTTTCAAGAAATTACTGACTTTATTTTCTATTTTAAAGATATATTCAAAAAGCTAACACAAATCAACCACATTTCTGTAAAGAAAAAAAGTCCACATTTGTATTCAGCTCAAGTGTTTAATCCAGTAGACATCCTGTTTTGTCAAATCTCATTCTTGTTTGTAGTTTCCAAATTCTCTGATTTGGTTTTATGTTATCTATATGTAAATAAACACAACTTCGGCTTAAGCAGTTGTACAATACCACCTTTTGGTCGTAAAATTGCTTTTATTGTACTTGTGTGTGCTAATCATGTAAATACAAAAAAGGTAAGAACCGCATCTAAATGTAAACTATCCTACTTTGAGCATTATGAAAATAATAACGGTAATTAACGACAGATAGAATAGCTGACATGAGAATTAATAAGTTTAAGTAATAATTAGAGAATCTGAAAGATCGCAGGAAAAGTTGACTGTTTGCTAGAGACTTCAGTGTACTCGGATGAGAACTGTGTAGCTTTAAAACATGTGCGATTCGTCAGAAAATTATACTTAGGTATCATAAATTGTGATGTCTAATTATAAAAATGTGAAACACATACGTTTTTGGTGATAAGTTTACCCAATTTTTTCCGGGGATTCCCGGTACTTCTAATAATATGCATTCCGAACGATTCTGGCAAATAATGGGAAACAAAAATATATCTAAAAAAAAAGATAGAATTACAGCTAAAACGACATACAGCGTCGAAAATAAATGTTATAAACTATGAGACCTACTGAAATGTTTTATTTGCAGTCATCATTAAAAATATAACTACTGCTATCAATAAACTCTTAACTTTGATAAACATGAACTGCAAGTATACGGCAAAAGTTTGACCTCTTTGTTGCAAATGGATTTGTTTGAAATAAAAAATACTGTTGTAACATTAAATTTAAACACTATTCAATGTAATATTTTCTTACAAAAATGTGTGATAGTAATAATAATTCATTTTCTATAAAAAAAATCTGGGCATCTAATAAATGAAATAATTTTACAGTATTATAAACTAGTTTTAGAAATTTGCAATAATCTTAAATATAAAAAATGATCATCAAAACTCCATGAATTCCACAGGAAAAAAGATAAGCATAAAAACTTTTCTTGTTAATCACTATAAGTATCTGAGAATAAAAAAAGAACAATTTTTTAAACTTGACAAAAATTTTGGAAACTTCTCAATGGTGCTGAAAAATTTTTCCAAATTATTTTAAATTATTAAAATCTTCGAAATTGAAAAAATCTATGGAAACCACTTATATTTCCAACAATAATTTCGAATTTAAAAAATCTTTCAAAAATCAAAAGGAATTTAAACAAGAAGTTACCAGCATAACTGATAAGACTACTTTCCTCAAATAGGGTGCAAATTAACCCTGAAAGTTAAAATAATTTACATACACCTAGGAATATTATAAAATAATATTAATTCAAAAATGTGATAAAGAAAATATGCTAAAGAAATGTCAGCTTACTAAGTAATTTTCACTTACAAATTTGGATAAAATTAGGGATAAAATTTTCTGAGAAGTCATTCTATTCTAAAGATAAAATTGGTCGCAATTTTTCAAATATTACCATAAGATAAACGAAATACGCGAAAGTCCAGTCAACTAAGTAGAATATGCGTGCCAAGATGAATGAAATTCGGTGAAATATTCTTAAATACGTAATATTATGCTAATATATAAAAATGACTGCCATTATAAAAATATGAACACATGATTAACGAACTACACAAAATGCAAGCCAGTATGCTGAGTAGTATATGTGTACTAAGTTTAATAAAATTCGAAAAAAAAAAAAAAATATATATATATATATACACATACATTACCCTCAGATATGTCAAATTAATATAAATAAAAAAAATCACTACCGATTTAAAAATATTAATGTAATGTGAACGAAAACACAAACGAAAGTCAAGTAAAACTTCCAAGCTGTAGGCCTATAAGTGAACCAAGATTAGTAAATATCAAAAATTTTCTCAGATGTCAAACTAAAATAATGGGCGCAATGATGGAAATATTAAAACAAGATGAATACAATTTACAAAAGACAAGTCAGCTTACCAATTTGTACATGTGTATTAAATTTGATTAAATTCTGAACAATGTTTCTTGAGATATTAACTACTATGCTAAAACAAAAATAAAAGCAGCCACCAATTTTAATACATGAGCACAGGATGAACCAAATACATAAAAAAGTCAGCTTTGTATTTAGTATGATAGGTAACTCGGAGGAAGATGTCTGAGGTGGGCCTAGTTCCTCAGAAAAACACAGTAAACATCCCTAGTCACTTACAATTA
The DNA here is from genome assembly GCA_003012365.1 of Medauroidea extradentata. Taxonomy (NCBI): domain Eukaryota; kingdom Metazoa; phylum Arthropoda; class Insecta; order Phasmatodea; family Phasmatidae; genus Medauroidea; species Medauroidea extradentata. Next base: position 65,015 of record PNEQ01009178.1, on the reverse strand, counting down.
AATATTCGAAGATATTGACACGCGGGTACAGTTGATAGAACAATATATTATATTCCCATAAGACTTAAAATAAGTACGTAAATGTTGGGTGTAAAACTTAATATATACCTACAATGTAGCAATATTATTTAACGCATTTAAGTGTAGCGAGGACGGTTCACACACATAATATTTGAATAAAATAAATGCGAGTGTCGTCTTCCCCCAATATGTGGAGTATGATACCACATCTTTCTTCGTGATGATGACTGTAATTTCTTGTTGATAACAACCAAAGTTATTTATGTGCATTAATGTTTATTTACCAAGGAGGTTATGTCCCGCACCTACGCTTTTGCGCGTTTATACGGAAAATTACTTTCTCAGTGCCCCTAGAAAGATTTACAACATGGAAGAGTGTGACCTTCAAATGAACAATAATCCAGGTCGAGTGATAGCTACCAAAGGTAGCAGAGACGTTTACCATGTTACGTCTGCAGAACAAAGGGAGACGGTCAGCGTAATTGCTTGTTGAAATGTCGAAGGGATTTTCTTACAACCATACAGCATTTTTTAAAGGAAAAAAGGAAGAAGCCTAAGTGTGAAGATGGCATGCCACCTGGCTCACACGTCAGAAAGAATGAAATTTCTGCGTACGTAAATTCCGAAGTATTATTGGACTGTTAGAAACGCATTTTGTGCCTCGAAAAGAAGCAGGATAGTGTCTGCTTGTTTTAGATGGCTGTAGTTGCCACTGTTCTAATGTTGATGTACTGGACTTCGCAGCAGACAGGCATAATACTACTGTGCCTTCCAAGCCACACAGCCCTTGGATCGGTAGTTCTTTAAACATTTAAAGACAATTTGGCAGCAAGCTGTAAACACTTCGATACACAGTAACCCGGGCAGAAGACTGACACTTCTCCAATTTGGGACTTGTTGAGTTCAGCTTGGAGTCTAGCCGCTACAGTGGGCAATGGTAGAGCAGGGTTGGCTGCGTGTGGCGTCTTCCCTTACAACCCACAAAACATTCCATCCTATGTTCTCGCTGTGTAGTGCAATGCTTCTACAAGCAACGCAAATGCAACAATGCGTACTGATACTGCACTATAAAAAAATTTGTAAAATTTACATGGGTATTCTTTGTACTGTTACAAGTCCTTGTAAAGGTACAAAGATAATCCTTGTAAAATCATCTATTCATGGAGTTACAAGGGTAAACTTTGTAATACTACAAAGGAATTCCTTGTACCTATACCGACAGTTTCTGCACTGTACATTATTTTGTAAAAATATGACAAGGCACTTCTTCGTAGTTGTACAAACTTTTGTAAACGTTGAAAATATTCCTTGTAAAATTATTAGATTTTTAACGTTTAAAAGATTTTGAAAAAAAAAAAAAATGTGTAGCTTACAAAAATAGTAAGTTCGCCGCAAATTACTTATGCAGAGATCACGACCTATGAAAAGTATTTCCTGGAATAAAGTGAATATTTGTATTAATTGCGTGCTTTAAAAGGAAGAATTATTATTTAACTTTACATTGAATGCATACGACTAAATAAAGTCTAATCTGTATGTAAGTTTTGGTGGGGAGAGTGGTTCGAAACTTAGCACCTCTCGAGATTTTTTATTTTTTTTCAAAATAATCTCTTGTTTACGTCCTTTATTCAAAAGTTATTTGATAAATAAGTTCAGTGTTTTATGAAGTACAATTAACATTTACATTAATTTTTTTTCCTTATTGAAAGTACAGCTACATGGCTAGTCCTTGTAATTTTACAAACATATACTTTGTATTTAATTACAAGGATAACCATTGTAGTTTTACAAGGAATTTCTTTGGTAACTGGGTTTCCAAGGCTTTTCTTTGTAAAAGTGCAAAAAAATTTTTACAGTGTGGTAATGCAAGTGAAACATCTGTCACTCTTGCAGGCAATGGCCAGACACCAGCTGCATCGCCAAGCTCTTCTTGCGCATATGCTCCTGACAACGAGGCAACTGATCCTGCCAGTGATGTGTCAACACACTCGGTAGGAAATAATGGCAGTATGAGTTCCTTCCAAGAAATATCACATGTTTCTGTTCTTAGGATGCCTAAGCCGACCGGTCGTAAGAAGCAGACAGCAGCGGTCATGAATACACCAGAAAGACTGGCGGAAATGCGAAAAGCAAAGCATGAGAAGGAAATGAAGATGAAAAGCAAGAAGAAAGAAAACAAATGCCTGCTCCCCAATGGAAAATAATGAAGAAAGTTAACTCAGCGTCTTGACGCAATTTGTTCAGATAGTACAGGTGACAATGAACTCGATTATATCAATAGTAGACATGATTATTTTACAGTATGTAATGGGTACTTCTAGGCTAAAACGGTCGCAAGTGCTACTGTATTCAGTGTGTTACATGTAAAAAATGGTTGCATGAAGATTGTACTTCAGACAATATACATTGTGATAAGTATTAGTATTGTGTGTGCCGTGATGTTCTTTACCAGGATTTTATAACCCAAGAAAAATATTTTTTTTTTTTTGTCATTTCGTGTGTTATATTTACTCTAGAAACTAACATATCTCATATTTTCCTAGCACTCATTATATATTTGAAATTACTAGTTAATTTACAGATGGTAGCCTTTTCCCCCATATTAAGTGGCATCTTACCCGCACAGCTGGGGGAACATGCCACTCATTCAGTTATTAACATTTTACTAATTTTTATTTTACCTGTTTACTTTCGGAGACTTATCGATCATTCCTGACAGACACAAATGTCTAACAAATAAAGCATCCAGTTGTTACATTTTTGTGCATTTGTATTAAAAAGTTTTGGGTGTAAAACACCTTAAGCGTGGCGTCTTCCCCAGAGTTACCTAATGTGTACCACGTTTGATGAAATTCTGAAAAGTAATACCTAAGATAAGTAATACTATGCTGAAATTATAAAAGTGGCCTCCTTTTGGAAAATATGAATACAGGATAAATGAAAAACACAAAAGTAAAGTCAACTTTGAATGTAGTATATAGGTACCAAATTTGATTAAATTCTGAAAAATAATTCCTACGATACGTAATACTATGCTAAACATATAAAAATTGGAAGCCACTTTGAAAATATGAACAGAGGATGGACGAAATACACAAAGTCAAGTCAGATTTGTGTGTAGCATATGTGTACCAAGTTTGGTGAAATTCCAAAAAATAATTCCTAAGTAATGTAGTACTATTCTGAAGATATAATAATTGCCGTCATTTTGAAAATATAAACACAGGATGAACGAAACATAAGTCAAGTCAGCTTTTTACGTAGTAAATGTGTACTTAATTTGATGAAATTCTAAAATATGGTTCCTTGGATATCTAGCGTGATCAAAAAATGTAAAAATGGCTGCCGTTTTGAAGATACAGTATGAAAAGAGCGTAAACTAAATATAAAAGTTAAGTAGGTACTTACTATGCGTGTACAGATTTATGAAATTCGGTCCACTGGTTCAAAAGTTTTTAAGGGGCACGCACAGAGACAGACATAGAGAGACAGAAAGATGACATCAGTAGCCTAATTTTTTCTTAGGAAAGTTGGCTAGAAAACTTAAGTTCGCTCTAAATAATTAAATAAATAAAACATTAAATAACATTTTAAAATGCCAAAAAATTCATTGGAATCTTCCATAATTCATTTTTAATTCCAAAAAGAATGTAAAAACCACAAACCATCTTTGTAACTTCAAGAAAATGTTTGAAAATCTCAGAAAATCCAAAAAAAAAAAAAAATCTTTCATGCTCGAAAATCTCAAAAAATCAAAATGTCTCTAATAATCTAAAAGAAATTTTGAAACACAAAAAAAGTCAGAAATCATAAAATCCCTTTCCTTCTTTCCCCCGAGTGCCAGCTATCCTGAGGGAAACTTCGGAGGGAACCAGCTACTAGATAGTTCGATTAGTCTTTCTCCCCTATACCCAGCTCCGACGATCGATTTGCACGTCAGAATCGCTACGGACCTCCATCAGGGTTTCCGCTGACTTCGCCCTGGCCAGGCATAGTTCACCATCTTTCGGGTCCCAACTTGTACGCTCTAGGTGCGCCTCACCTCGCAATGAGGACGAGACGGCCCGGGGAATTCGGGCGTCTCGTTAAAGGTAACAAAAAATAAACGAAAATTCCATAAAAAAACTATGAAAACCCTTTTAAAAAATTCAAAAAATTACAAGAAAATCTTTGAAACTCATTCGAATTATTCTAATTCCCTCAAAAAGTAATTTGCAAACACGAAGAATCATTCAAAATTATTTAAAATCACAGAGAAATCTCAAAAAATCACAAAAACCTCTGGAAATTCCCTAAAAATCTTTGCATATCACATACAAATCTTTGTTAATCAAATCAAAATCTCTGAAAATCTGAAAAATTTTTCAGATCACCAGAAAACCGTTAAAATAAAAAAAAAACATTCCAAATCATTGAAAATCCCGAAAAAACCTTCCGAATCTTCGTAAATCAAATAAAAATCTTTGAAAATCAAGTAAAAATATTTGTAAATCAAATAAAAGTCTTGTAAATCAAATATAAATCCCGTAAATCAAATACAAATCTCGTAAATCAAATGTAAATACCGTAAATCAAATGTAAAACTTTGTGAATCAAATATAAATCTTCGAAATTCAAGTAAAAATCTTTGTAATTCAAATAAAAATCTTGTGAATCAAATAGGCTACGAATCCCATAAATCAAATAAAAATCTTAGCTAGTCAAATGAGATCTTTGAAAATCCCAAAAAATCTTTCGAGATTTTAAATCGGTGTACACATTTTAACACAGTTGTTGCCCCCTCGGCTGTTCCACTGTGAAGCAGCTAGCGGACAATAAAATATATGGGGCTTGAGTATGCATTGGGAAGTTGATTCTAACATGAAGGTCATTGAATTCACTAAATTTACCTATGATTGTTTAGGCTATTGGTAGAAACCGGCAAAATTCGCGGATTCACTGGCTTGTAGGCTAGTCTCCAAGAACATAGTGCAGTCAAGCACACATCAACTCTTTATTAGCTGCTCGCTGATGAAGTGATAAGAGCCTACATTTAGTAACTTTGTTATTATTGGTGCAGTGACTTACACGAGGTGTCAAGTCAAGGGCCAATTGTGAAAGTGACACGAACTTACAATTGGTGGAATCCTAGCTTGTGCCTAAAAGAAAATCCGAATTTTTCAGGTCCCTAGCTATTTGTTTCTTATCGTAATGTGCTCCAGATGTGCTTCTCTGTCCCACTGTGATGTTCATATAGTTCTGTGAAGTGTATTATGAATACCAACAGCCTTGCCTGGAGGACGGACTAACGACGACGACACATTGTGAAAATTTTTTCTCCGCCAATTTACGGAATAATGCTGATAAAGATTCTCCAGATACTTTGTAAATTCATTGCAGCATTTTCCTTCTTCAACAGAAGTTTCCGTAAATACAAATTCCTGATACGGTATTAAGACACGCAGCACTACAATAACATTTCTAGATTTACTGGAAGAGCTCTTAAAATGTATAAGTAATATTTAGGGGACCGAAATCCATAAATATGAAATTTATTTACGTGCATATGTACATAGATTTACGGAAATGTTACGTATGAATTCCGTACTGTATATTTACAAGACCTTTCTGTAGTCTATTCTCATGGGCCCTATTTTCGTTTACTATCTGTACCTGTCTGCTAAGACATCCGTAAACCTACAGATATTTTTAACAGTAAAATGCTATCAGGTCAGTGGTTGCACAAGATAAGGGCCTCAGAGATTCTCCCCACCTACACTGAAGTGCAGCAATATAACACAATGTATCGGGGTCTGTCTCCTTCAAGCCTTCCAGCCGTCACCAGCTCGCCAGGATGGTCCTGGGCCAAGACCCACGACGTGCTACCGTCTGTCGATAGCCGAACATATTCATCATCAGCCTCCGGCACATCATGTTACGGTGAGGTCTAAGGTGTCCGAAGGGTCACCCATCGTTGAATAGAATACAAACGTAATTAACAAAACAGCCGCTCCCCTCTTATCGTTACCATGTAGTACAACCGTGTAGTATTTTGTAATGTAAACTATGTAGAGGAAGCCACTGTATTTAGACAATGTATTTCATTAAACCGGTAATCCTAACCAAAGCATTATTCTCTAACTAGTTACAGTACTAGTGCTTACCTCTGACTACAGCCACTCATTAACTTTAACTCTTGTGTACACTGGCCTTAAATGATTGATTTATAACAAGCGGTGATGTTATATGAGTGGTAAATTAGTACTGTTAAGCCTATGCGTGTCCTGTAGGTTACTTATCAACCCCTTTCGCACAAAAATGTGGATATTCTGTGCTGGTGTTTCTTTTTGTTAACGAAAAGAATTCCTGAAGCCTCTGAGGTGAATCACATAGCACACTTTCATGTTCGGAAGAAGACTGAGGTTAAGTCGATAAACGAACACTTCCAGATGATGTTTTTATTAAAGTCAGGAAACTTGACGGAGGAAAGTAATGGAGCAATAAGGGTGAGGGTTGTTTGTGGGTATATGTCAGAGAGCACAGGCTACCCCGAGGAGCACGAAGACAACGCAGTAGGCCAGGAAGAAAAGTCTGTTGATGGCCGTGCATATGAGCAGCCAGGAAGTCATGAAGTCCTCACTAGGAGCCGTTGTTTCTTTGTCACTCTCATCCGTCTCCAGCACTTGCTGTTGTCTCTGAAACATAGCAAGACTCTAGTTTAGTAGAATAATGAGGACATAACACCACTTCAGTGCTATGTCGTCCAAGAAAACCAAGGGTGCAATAAGGAACACAGTGAGGTAACTCAGGAGAAGATGCAACACTTAAAAAGAGTTAGTTGAACGTTAGCATTTTTTCTTTTACGTTCAAGGCACGGAAACGGGGATGGCTATGAGTAAGGTTAATTCTACTACAGGCTAGAAAGATCAATCTTATAAGTTTGGCACAGGAAAAATTTCTGCCACTTGAGCGCTGGTATCGGTAGTGCACCAAACTGACCAATCACAGAGCTTTCCTGAATTTTAAGTTACATTAAGTTAGTAATTTGAAACACGAAATTGGTTTGTTTTCACTTTAAAATTAAATTAAATTACTTATATAATTTCCAAATGCATTTAAATTTAATTTTACTACGGTTTAGTATTTATCTGGTCTCTTAGCGATTGAAGCGAAACTAGTGACAGCAATTTTCCCAGTGCCAAGCTCTCCCATAAGAAAACGTATTTTCTTTCTTACCTGTAGTAGAATTAACCTTAATAATAAGTAGAGTCTGAAAAGATTATGCAACACTTTGTTTCAATTCCATAGGAGCAAGCACCCTTGCAGCTTTGCTTCATGGTCGGTGATTGGCTGTTTTTAACTCTCAACGTCTTGGGGATCAACTCGCGAATCACAGACGTATTGCGTCGCAGTGACCTCATTCTCATTGGCACAGTCAAATGAGCGACGCCTCTGCACAAAGACACTCTGCCAATAGCCACGAAGCAGATGTACAGATGTGAACGTAATGCATTGACACAAAATGTTGCATAATTCTTTTCACCAAAAATCACATGCTCTAGCTATCAGTCGAAAATATCACGTCCGTCAAACACCTCATCGCCTCTAGACACGGAGTACTAAACTAGCGTGCAGTGTTTTTGCCGAAATTGTTTTTCGATGGGACTTCTAGTGATGACCCTGTTATTTTATTTGTGGAAAGTATGAGGTAAAGTCTAATGCAGGTTTCTATGATTTAGTTTTCCGATTACGGTTGATATTATCTCAGCTACAGCAATGTGAAAAAGTCATTTTTAGAACTTTTGAGGAGCTTGGAAATCATGTTTTTAATAAGCATGCGGCATTTTTAAAATCATAGGGTCACAGTTTGAAGTGTGTCTTATTTTCATATATAAACACATTGGAAACATTTTAAATAGTTATGCATGAAAAAATACTTCCCGTACAACGCTACAGTACGTCTTACGTGCCAGGTCCACTAACTCTAAAGAGTCACTCCCTCCTACGTGTTGAAGTATTGGCTTTCCTTACCTATTTTTGTTTCATGACCGAAATTTTCAAAAGTAACACAATTAAATTACAGCTATTGATCATACATCTCGGTAGACGTACAAGAAGTAAACTAGGAATTCATAATTGAGGAGTGTTTGTCGGAAACGATATAAGTGCCAAATAGTAAGTTATTCAGGAAATGAAAAAAAAAAAAAAAAAAAAAAAAAAAAAAAAAAAAAAAAAAAAAAAAAAAAAAAAAAAAAAAAAAAAAAAAAAAAAAAAAAAAAAAAAAAAAAAAAAAAAAAAAAAGCCTGTCACAAATAATATACATTTAATTCTTCCAGTGTAAAACCTCTAAATGTGATTTTCTGCCACTTATATCGTTTCTCACAAACACTCCTCAATTTTTTTTGTAACTAAGTTAACAATAGTAATAATTCTGTTAACTTAGTTTTAAAAAGACAGATTTATGAGTTCCTAATTCACTTGTTACCACCTCTACAAAAGCAGGCATGACCAACATGCGGCTCCTATGTCTGTGAAATGCGGCCCCCGAACCATTTCTATATTTTTTGCTACTCAAGTGAACTGTGAAATTTTAAACCAACATTTGTTTTGTGTGTTTCCTTTATCTTACAATGATAAAACGGAGTCAGTAATGCGACGTTTATTTACGAAAACCACTCCCGTTATCTAATGTGTAACGTGGCAGTATATTTTTTTTTCTCGCTTTTTCACATTAAAAGAATCAGACCGCCGACCAGTAATCGATTCGTCTTCATTGCACACTTTTCCGATCACAATCGATACCTGCAGATCAACAAAGCATTCACTATTGCCAGTAATTTGTACACGTTAGTTTACCATTCACATTTACAGCTGTTGGAGGTATGCGTTTTTGTGTGCGTGCAACGGATCCAATCAGTGTTTTCTTGTGAGTACTTTCAAAAGGAAAATGTCACTCTCAAAATCCAACAAGCGAATAATCGAAAGTGAACATCGCGTATTCCAAGAAAGATGGGAACTTGCTTACTTCCGTTGTGAAAGCAGAGGTAAACTTACGTGTTTGATATGCAGTCAAAGTACTAGTGTCGCGAAGGAGTACAATTTGAGACGCTATTATGAAACACATCGCAAAAATTATGATCAGTATCAAGACAAATCAAGAGAAGAAAAGGCACGGAACTTAAAAACTGCACTTATTAAGCAACAGTCTGTGTTAAAGAATTTAAAAGGAGATGATGAAGCCTCTGTCAGAGCGAGCTATGCAATAGCAGAGCTGGTAACAAAGAACTGTAAATGTTATAGTGACAGTGAATTTGTAAAGCAGTGTCTTGTGAAAAACAGCTGAAACTGTGTGTCCGGACAAAGTTCAAAATTTAGAAACATTTTATTGTCGCGAAATACAGTTGCCGAGAGAGTTGATGTCATCGCACGTAATTTGAATGAACAGTTGCTGGTAAAAGCTTAAAGTTGTACAGATTTTTCTATTGCAGTTGATGAAAGTACAGATGTCAGTGGCGAGGCACAAGTATCTGTTTTCATCCGCGCCTGTGATAATGACTTAAATATAATTGAACAGTTACTGGGTATAGTTTCGCTTCAAAATACTACAACTGGTGAGGATATCTTTGAAGATGTGTACAGTCTCTCGAAAAGGTTTAATCTTCCTTTATCAAAACTAGTGTGTGTAACAACAGGTGGAGCTCCTATGACGGGAAAATGTAATGGATTCGTTGCTAGGTTGCAGACCAAGCAGAAAGAAGTCTCTCCTGAAAGTAATTTCACCACATTCACTGCATTATTAATCAGGAAGTACTTTGCTCACAAACAGTGCAAATGGAGCACATTTTAAAATATGTAAAGAAAGTGGTAAATTTTATTCGCTTCCGGGGCCTCAATCAACGTCAGTTTTCTGGTTTGCTTAAGGATGTAGGAAGTGAATTTGAGGGCTTGCCATATCATGCAGAGCAGAAGTTCGTTGGCTTTCGTGTTTTAAGGCTACTTCGTGAGAAGATGAGATTGTTTTTAGAAATGAAACGCGAATGTGTTGATCAACCAAGTGACGATAACTAACTTCAAGATTTAGCGTTTATGGTAGACATGACAGGGCATTTAAATGACAAATTTAAAGCTGCAAGAAAAATATCAGTTAGTAATTTCAATGCATGATCACGTCAAGGCTTTTAAATTAAAGCTGATTCATTGGGAACGGCATCTGAATAGTGGAAACTTAATTTATTTCCCTACCTGCCAAGATTTCAGAAAAGTCCCATAGTGCTTCTGATTTTATTCACTATACTTCTAATTTATATGAATAAATTAACGAGTTCGAAAGTAGGTTTGAAGATTTCAAATATCTGAAAATGATTTCTCTTTGTTTAGTGATCCATATTCTTTTGACGTTAAAAAGGCAAATAGCAACGTCCAAATGGAACTGATTGACATCCAGTGCAACAATGTGTTAAAAAATAAGTTAATTGACGTTGGAATCCCTAAGTTTTATTCTTATTTGCCAAGCTAGTGTTCTGAAATGCGCCAGTTTGTAGCCAGAATACTAGCCATGTTTGGATCTACTTATCTCTGTGTGAACAGTTATTTTCACTTATGAAGACAAACAAAACTTCTCATCGATCAAGACTGACAACACAACATTTATCCTCCATCCTCAAAACAGCATCATCACAAAATCTGGTGGCAGACACTGAAACCCTGGTTTATAAAAAAAAAGGCATCAAATCTCAAGTAAACAGTAGGTAAGTGTATACTTTACCCTTCCCTCCACAAAAAAATTCCTTCCACATAAGACATGTTATTTATTATAGGTACGTTGTCAAAGGAATTATAGTAATAATAATAATAATGTAACTAATGTTTATTGTGTCGTGATGTGTGCAATTTCAATATATTATTATACGTACATAGCCAGTGATGAAACAACGATAACAACATAAATGTAATGTTTATTGTATCATCTTGTGTGCATTTTCAATACTTTTTTCAAATAATGTTAAGTTATGTAATATTCAAATTCAGTAAAAGTATAAAAACAATATTTTTCCTCTGAGGCCCTTGGACGTAAATTTTTCAGTCGAATTGGCCCTCTGCAAACACTGATTTTGACACCCCTGACGTAGAGTTATGGTCAGTAGCTATGTTCCAATCAGGACACTTTTGGAATTTTCGGTAGTAAAGCGAAAATAGGCAAGGAAATAAACAAGCAGGAAGGAGGCTGACTCATAAGGCTTGGCATCAGTTGCATTATAGGAATTTTTTTCAGTTTTCACTTTTATAAAATTCTGAGGAGGAAAATGTTAACTTAGCTATAATAGCGTGAATTATATTCACCTTACGCTACAATAAAAGCTTCGTAGTTGCTTTTTTAACGTGAATTAACACCGCAGTTAGTCCAATAATTGTTTTATATTCTCAATTTGTTGAACTGATAATGGCCAAGTTAGACGATAAAAGTTCAACTGCGAGGTAAATAGCATTCACGCTAAAATACCAAACTTCACGGTTTCATTTCTCCTTTCAGAACTTCCAAAACGTGAAAAATAAAAAATTTCAGTAATGCAACTGATACACATTCTTAAGGATTTTTTTAGCCATAATGATTGAATAAATTTGCAAAATATTATTACGATAGAATAAATTTTTTTCGTTGGACGTTTCTGTACGACGGTAAGGGATTATAAGCTTCTTAAAAAATAATAATTAACGAAATGTAAAAAAAAAACCCTGTGTGACTGGCATCTTGTGCGGAGTTACCTTAAAGGAAAAATAAGCTGAATCGGCTTTAGCCACCTAGTACCTAAATAACAAAACCTGACAAATATCAAGAGCAATTGTATCACTAGATTTATTTGCTAGGACATACTCCATTGCGAAATAAATGACTGTCAAAAGAAAACTAAAAATAAGACAAGAAAAAAATAAATAAGCAGAGTATGCTTTAGTCATCATGATACATACACAACATGAAATTCCAAAACTGGAGTTTGGTCAGATCAAACTAGGAACAAAACAGAAAATAAAAGAAATAACCAAAATATAAAAAAAAAAAAAAAAAAAAAAAAAAAAAAAAAAAAAAAAAAAAAAAAAAAAAAAAAAAAAAAAAAAAAAAAAAAAAAAAAAAAAAAAAAAAAAAAAAAAAAAAAAAAAAAAAAAAAAAAAAAAAAAAAAAAAAAAAAAAAA